>JAWWEQ010002820.1:0-59907 GCA_035583055.1 Torymus tubicola
GTTTTTTTTTTACTTCTGAATTTATTTATTGGAGTAAACATTGTTTACAGTTTTGGTTAGAATATGTATAGTTATATATATTTATATATATATATATAACATTTTGCATAAACAAAACGTCGTATAATCATAAAGTATTCGTTATCTCATGTATTCAGTATATATTGTTTCATTCGGCGAATTCAATTAGATTTCAATTGAACGATCAATGTTAAAAATAAAACAATAACGTACATAGGCATAGAGATTAACGGGAAGTTTAAATGGCACGTTGAAAAAACATAAAGTCATTCATTATTTATTATTTTTAGACCGCGACGCGATAAAAATGCAGATGCAGTTGAAAGAAATTATTATCGTGAAATTGCCGTGTCATCAGACAATGACAATGTCAAGAGAATGAATAGCAAAGTTTTTGCTCAACCGGTTTTTCGCTTCTATGAACCGGTATATATGGAAGAAAACAAAAACTTAATTATCATGATATAAAAATACGAAGAAATTGATATTCAACGCGGTAAGGTTTCGTATAGTCATTCATTTACTGTTTTCAAATGTAAAATATATTATACTGATTATATCTATAGTAAAACCCATTTTTTTTTGTAGTTCAATTATTCAAATTATATTTGAGTGTATATATAATTTCTCTTTTTAAAATCCCATTGATTTAACAAAGAAAGGCAATGATATTCTCGAAACAAATAATCATTTTATTATTTAAAGCTTATGAAAACTCTTTCAATTGAATCATCAACAACATTATTTATCGTAAACATCAGATTTACGCAGAGTACTATGATTGGAAAAAAATCTATTTGACCCCAGAATTTTTTTTTAAAAATTATATAAACTTCAACGATCCCATCTACCCTTAACCTCCTCATACCTTATTCCTATATCCTTATACATCAATAATACCCTTCTTATATACGAACCAGCACTACACATAACTTATATACCCCATAAACCAACATCACCTCTCTCTCTCTATCTCTCTCTTTCTGAACCGAAGCCTCGCTCACGATCATAAGTCGTCGTCGTCGTCGATCCGATCCGCATGCGCGTAGTGTGTGTGCGCGCGCGCGCGCGCTGGATTAATTCCGCTTCCGCGATGCGGTTGCAATGCGCACGTCGCAGGTATATGTATATATATGCAACGGTACCTTCTCTCGGCGACGGCAATCGCATGCATTTGCGTGCGTCTGTCTCTCTCTCTCTCTCTCAATGTGTGTATGTATATGTACATAGGGGAGCGGAAGCCTCATTAAGGTCCGAAGGGGATTGAGAGAGGGAGAAAGGGAATCGGTGATCGACGAAGGTCGCTAAGGATGGGTTGGGTGAATTGAAGATTTAATTAATGGATGTTGAGTGGGTGGAGGAATGGGTGGAGGAATTGTGGTTGTGGAGAACGGTGGATATATTGTATAGGAAAAATGAATCTTTATCAGAATGTCGATTTTAACGATGGTGTATACGAAAGTGTGATGAGGAATGAAAAAAAGGTTTTAAATGAATTTTTAAATATTGATAGCCGATAATTATAAAGTTCAAAGTACATTTTATGATCTTACAAATATAGTATTTTTATATAACCTACAGTATCGTTTCAAAAAATATATATTTTAACTTTTTATTTATAATTCTAGAGTTGAGTTTAAGTTAAGTTCTCAACTTTCTATTTCCCTCCGACACTTTTTCTACACAAACAACACAACCTCATATACAGTAAAAGACAATTTTGGAACTCCCCCCGTTACAACAAAACAACCCAAACCACTTCCATCCTGTAAAACATTCTGAATTCGTCAAGATTTACAAACCTTTATCTCTATATACTCATCCCACAACGAATGAGGTCACTCGTATATAAACCCCGAAGCCGCGCGTGAAAAAAAAACAACCAAAATCCTACTTTAAGAAACTCAGCATACAGCGTATAGTACTATAGATACTCCCACGCGAGGTTTACGTTTTTCTTTATTTACTTCTCGGATTTCGTGCACAGACACGGACACATTTAAGTTTATTTAGTTTCCGAAGGGGAAATGATTCCAGAGCGAAAGTTCGGTTGCCCGCATGCATGCGTGTGTGTGTATATATAGGGATATTATGATTATTCGTGTCAATTTTTGGATAAGGAGCGAAGCGAATTTTTTTCAAAGACAGCTGATCTCGATGACGACGTGAACCGTTACATACAACGAGCGTGGACAGGAGAGATCGTTCGGTTTATGTTGAATTTACACGTGGCTCACACACACGTGTCACCGCGTCGAGGAAAAATATATATATCGACACGCAGAAATATATATGTCGTCGTGTCGTACATATATACATACACATATAGTTTTTATTTATTATTTATTTAATTGCGGCGACGAAGTTCAGTGAGTATTATTAATAACTGGGTTGACATATATACACATGTATGTACACGTCGAAAGTAAATTAGCGTTCATTTACTTTTGTTTAATTAGAGAGGAGGAAGGCGAAGAACAAATAATAAACACAGGTGGAATATCAAAAGTGAAAGGAGGAAAGGAGAAGTCGGTTGATGGTGGATTATTTTAGCAAAGAATAATATATCATATATATTAAACACGCAAAAAGAAGAGGGGGAACGAAAAAGATCGGCAGATTTTATAATTCGTGAATTTATATACCTACACACGTGTAGCAGAGAGAAAAATGCCAGAGGTAAAAGTATCGAGTTGCATAACTGTATATATTTGCACGGTACACCAAGTTGCGTCTGCACTATCATACTCCGTGAGATAAGAGTAAACTCGGTAAAATTAAAAAAAAAACATCGTTCCTGTCGCGGTCCCAAGGTAAATATTTATTCGTTTACCTTGTGATTAAAAACGTTAAGACTATACGCGCACGTGTAATGCTCGCGTCGTCGAAATATATAAAGAGGATAATTTTTTCGCGAATTATCGCTTAAATATATATATATATTCCACGCGTGAACGGTATATATACGTATAGCGAGTACTGTCCTGCGCGAGTTCAAGGATGAATAATATTAATAATAAAAAAAAAGCCTCTACGGGATTTTTGAACGCCGCGCGTGCGTCTTGTTTATTTTAATCTCGTTATATACCGAATAAAGTTATATTTATATATGCGTATGCGTTTAAAAATCGCTTTAAGATAATGGCAGTGGTTTGGGTTTAATTTACAGCAAGCCGTTCGCAAACACTCGAAAAGTAACGTTTAATATATATATAAGAAGAAAAAATTTTAAAAAAATTGTGTGATTATTACTTATCGCGAAGAAAAAAAAACATTGATCTTGCTAAAAGGACGTTTTAACCGACCGTGTGAAACCTTCAACTCTCTCGGCCTTAAACCTTCAGCACCATATCCACCGTCGAGTCAACGACCCATCAGTTACCTCGTTATATACATGTATATATAGTATATGTACGCACTTATATATATACTCGCGTTGGACATTCGTCGATCAGCTCACGATCTGCGAGAGTTTTATATATATATGTAGTCTTCCCCATGCGTGTGTATATTATACCGCCCGGAAGTACGCGAGACCTTCTCTCTCTCTTTCGCATTCAATGTAAATAAGAAATTCCCGCGGCCGGCGTACGTACGCACGTGCGCGCCGTATGTATATATAAGAAGCGAAGGTCTTTGTGCGAAAAGAAGGTATAAGGGAGGAGTACAGAAATATAGGAGAGAAAGGTTTGGTGATCATGTTGCGAGAAGAAAAATTATGGTGCGGGGCGAAGGGAAAGGGTCGAGGCAGGTGCGTATTGTTGGTTGATAGAATGTAAGAAGAAGAAGAAGATGGAGAGGATGGTTGATGGTTTGATATTGTAATTTTTTGTGGCGTTTGGTATGGATTGGTTTGATGTTGTGCGATTTTTATAGAGGTTTAGTGAACGGATTCTTTTTAAATTCAAAGCACGGTAAAGTATTTTTTTTAAGTATATATAAGTAGCAATTTGCATACTTAAAAAATATACTTGAAGTGTATTATGTGAATGAAGGGACGGACTTGCATTCTAATACGAAAATTGTAATAAAAAGTATTAAAATTTTAGGTATGACGATCCTATGTGAATATTTAAACGTATATTAATGTTTAGTAAATAAAATATAGTTATATAAGATTTTAAGGATTTTAAGGCTATATAAAAAATTTTGGCGACTTACCCCGATATTACACGTAACCAGAGAACAAATACATACACACATGCGCATACTCGTACACCACAACCGTGTTACCAGACATCATTCGATCAGAGCGATAAATGTTTTTTTTTCTCCCGCGCCGCGATACAAATGCCCCACAAGATAACGTCCATCCGTTCGTTCGTTTGCTCGTGCGCAAAAAGGTATAACATCGCGTTTACACGCGTATACAAATGCTCGTTCCTCATTCTTCACTTCGTCTCGCCTCGCTACTATACCTTTTTCGTATACATACGTATTACACATACACGTGGGCCTTGAAGCGGTAGCGCATCGACTTCTTTTTTAATCGAGTCCTCGCACAGTCTGATTTTTTATATCATCATATTGTACGCGATGGTTGTCGTGTATAGTCCCATTCTCAGGGACAAGAAAGATTTTTATTGCTTTATGGAAATGTTCACTGCGACTGTGTACGTATAATATTGGAATGAAAAATTTTCGACAATTTTGGCGTTGATTCAGAAATACTGCACGTATAGTGGCAACGCGAGTTCGTTGACTTGAAAGTTGTATTATATGAATAAATTCGCGAGAAATGATGAACGCATATACATATATACACATAGAGACACGAAAGTTGTCTCGTTTTACGATTTTGAATTATGCATACTTTTTTTATATATATGTGTGTGTGTGGTATACGATGGTGTTTTCTTTGTAATGCTTTATTTGCAAGAATTAATGTACCGATAAATTTATGTTTTCTCGTATAGTCGTTATACATACAAGTTATAATTTCGCTCGTTTTAATTACCACACGCGCACACACACATATATATATATATATATAATACTCGCGAGCTCTGAGATTGATAGCCTTCGTTATGTATATATATACCTATATACCACTGTGGAAGAACCAGTTGCAAAAAACTGGAGTCACATTTGAGTGTATAGAAAGCCAGCAGCGTATATTATGCGCAAAACGTAAACAAACAAAAACTTTTTATATTATTCATCGGTCTCCAACAAATTGATATACCTCAAAATTTATACAACCTATCCACATACGCAACCATATATATATATATATATATATATATATAAATCCATCGAACTTGATCTCCAAATAAATCGTCACCTTCGTATCCCTGTTTTCATTCTGCATCGTATAGCAACCCATACATCTACCTCCCATAAACCAGAATTTATATGCGTACGTCACGCGTATACGCGGTCGAGCAGCTGTTTTCCTAAATTTAGAGCGACGTCGGTCGAATCGTGTGTATGCACCCGATGTGTCCTACTTATAAGCTGATGATCGTGGATCGATGTATATATAGGTATGTGTATGTGTATGCATTGTTCGATGAAATTCCGAGCGAAATCTGGAGAGATAACGGGATAACGGTGCGGTGGTCAGCTGCTGCTGCTGCTGCGTTGTGTGTGTATGTATGCAATTTGGTAATTGACGTGTTTTTGGGTGGGAATGTGGAACATCGAGTTGTTTGAATTTCCGGAGGTTGTGGGTAGACGAGCAGGGATTTTAAGTGGATTGTTCTAGATTGTGTGCTCAGTAAGAAATGAAATGTATATTATGTATGTTTACATATATAGAGAGAGAGAGGAAGCACCAAAAATTTTATAAGTAAAGTTATTGTAAGTAATTGGGTGATTGATAAAATAAAAAGAAAAAAGTTTACTCTGCATTTTACAATTGTATACCATTTATCGGAAGAATAGCTTAATATCATGTCCAATTTTAAACATAACTAAATTGTCTTAACAAACGGAATAAATTATTACAATTTTTTACTAAAACAATTTTCTCCTCTACATGACATTAAAAATATTCAAATTTATACCAAAAGAAAGGTAATCCCCAAAAGTTCCGACAGCTTAAGCCCGCGGACATAAAATAATTTAAGCTTAGAAGTACAAAGCAGTATAGTATATTTAAATGTGACGCTAACCCTTCTGTATACAACCGCACCCGTATTCTATTTTGTTTTTTCCAAACTTTAAACCTCGCACTATACGCACGCATGCACGCCTGCTATGTAGAGGTATACGAAAGAGAATTTCGCCGAAACCCTCGAAGAAACATTCTTTGCTGCAGGCACTTTAAGACCCAGTCTCTGCCTGCTATACTCAGAAATTGCTATAATATTATACGCGATATATTTACTGTGGGTATAAGAGTGCAAAGCATAAAGATTATTACTTCTGTTCATGCCACGCATGCATGCATCGAGTTAATCAAATAAAGCGTTTATAGAAAAAAATGTCATGTTTTATTCATTAATCGCGGCGCGTTGTGTGGTTTAAAAGTGTGTCAGAATTCATTGAGCAAGTTTAGACAAACAAGGCTGGCTGGCTCTGCGCGCTGTATATATAACAATTCTGACTTTAAAGGATTGCATTTGCACTTGAACGAATTGTCCCTGCTATTTATATATATATATAATTTACTTTTATTTTCGTAACTCCTATATAGTATAATTTTTCGACTATATATTTAAAAAATCCTGAAAAAATACATATCACACTATTAATTCCACTCTACTTCTTATATATACATTCAATCACTCCCTCTCGAAACTGCACAACAAACTACCAAAAAATTCCAGTTAAAATTCCTTCCTCCCACATGTACCCACATTTCCTTCTATCAACGCCCTCGTCCACAACTATAATACCACTCGGTTCACCCAGTTCGATACTTTTTGCCAACCGCTCTCAGCGTATACCCATAAAACCTCCTTCAAAATTAGAACCACGCGTACTCCTCCCTCTTATCCACCCACACACACACATATACATTTCGTCTCTTATGCATCTTTACTATACACATACACACAGCGTGTCGATAAAATTTCATTGTCGGCCTATTTTTAAAACGACGCCACGCGAGCGATGCGCTCCACTTGCTGTTCACTCGCGGCGGCGTGAAAAGGAAAAACACAAGAAGGAAGCCAACAACAACGACGACGGCGACGGCGACGACGTCTGGAGCAGAAATAACCACCGTGGCTCTTTTTTTTCACGCTGCGAGATGCGCGCGAGCGGTCTGCGGCCAATTGCACTGCGTCGGGTTTAATTGTGCGCTAGATTCCATCAAGGTCCGCGCGAGCGCGCGCGTGTTTGGGATTGCACTATATACTATATACTGTAAGCGCGGTGCAATTGCTGCTGAGCGTCGCTGAGGGGAACAATATATGTTTTTTTTCTATTTCGTTCGTCGTGCAGTGCGTTGGAATGGACGATGCGCGCGCGCGCGCGCTAAATTCTTTTGTTTTCACGCGTCTGCATATATATATATATAGTGTGCGGCGGAGAATTGTCCGGGTATTTAGGTTTCCGCGATGAAGGTCTGCGTGCATGCGCATATGTATATATGCGAGCGAGTTAAAATTGTTTCCTATTTATAGCGTATGTGTGGGATATGTAGAGTGAAATGAAAATGTTTTTATATACGGTAATTGGAATGCTTCGAGAGTGATCAAGCGCGCACAGTTTTATGTATAAGGGAGAGGCGAAGTAGTTAAGTGGGAATAATTAGTCAGTGCATACCGTAATGATTTACGGTCTAAAATAAGAAAAATTTTTTTTCATGCGTTTTCAGAAGACGTTATATAATTACGATTGGTTTAGATTTGACCGTATACTTTTTAATTAATTTGTGCCTTTACTTTTTTCGCTGCTTTGTTGATATAAGTACACATACTAACGTACGCCCACAATAATTTGTAAATATTCATTTAGAAAGAATATGTATACGAATATGTATATATACATACGCATACACAGGTAATAAATATGATCACATTTAATTAGTAAAATTGATTTGTAATATATAATATGTTCTTATTCGTTATATTATTGAATCTATTCGTGATAAAATTTTTCTCGATATAAGTAAAAATTACACATACAACTATTTCATAGTCTTTATATTACCATTGAAATAAAATCCCAAAAAATAACGTTTAATCACATCCCTCCATCTAACGGAACTCCATACCATCTTTTCCTTGCCCTCTATCTTAAAAAGTATCGACACATCATCTCTCTCTTCATTCCTCCAATTCCTCACCTGCATCTTCACAAACTCTCTCTCTCTCTCTCTCTCTCTCTCTTTCGTCGTTTCTCGTCGCGCGATGCAACAAGTGCGTGCCCGTAGCAGTTTTCTCGATAGGCCTCGACCCGTTCCGCGATAAACTTGTCCTTAAAGAGTTATAAGAGTCGACGACAGATTAAGCAAGCGTACACGCTACGCACTTATACATATATATATGTATATATATACATACAAGAGAGCTGCATTCTCACACTGCTCACGCGGCAGCGGCGCGCGCGTCTCGGACGATTTTTCGCGCGGTATAGTGGAGAGTACGAGAGACGTTGGATTTTCCTTTTGCCATTGCTTGCGTGCTCTTGCCAACTGCGTGGATTTCTTTTTTTTTTAATTTCCTGACAGAGAAGAAGGGGGAGAATGTTGCATTTGACGGTGCGTGAAAGGGTTGCCAGGTGTTGCTTGCGGGTATACGACTGAGTGGAAGAAGATTTTTTTTCTTTTATGTAATGGTTTTCGTTTTTTGTAGATGGAAATTATTCGAATGGAATTGTCGTTGAACAGTAGGATTGAAATTTTCAATTTAATGGTACAAATTGCCCTTTTATTTGGGTGGTACAATATTATTTCGTGTAAGATGCGTATTTCTTAAATTTGTGTATATAGACACAAGACAAACTGTCAATTTCGCTTGAAATGTAATGGCTTATTCAAGCGACTATATTAAGCAATTTAACTCAGCGCAATGACCTGAAACATTTACATATATATATATATACACAAATTCCATATAATCGAACCATTATAATTTGTAATTATACAGATATTCAGCTGTCATGGTAAACCGCACGCGTTGTATATATAAAACACGCTGTTACACGTGTTATTATAATGAACAAACCATTTCCCAACGAGTTTTATTAAACGACGTTATTTAACTACATATACACGTATATGTTCTACACCAATTCTGCATCCCATTAACTCCCGTGACACGTCGTCCCTATATATACGCGATATCTACTCTCTTACATATATTCAACGCGCCTATCATTTTACCAAACGTCACTTTTTGCACCAAATGGCCAGCTTTTAATTGTCTCTACTCTACCCTTCCAGTAAATTACCATAATTTACCGAGACTACTCGAGCAACGTATACCTATATGTAACCAACCGAGCGGTTGATTGACGCGAGCGCAAAGCTTTGCCTCTCTCGCGTTATATGTATACATCGAATACAACACGCGACGGCGGCACGTATATGTATATCTATACTATATTTCAGAAAAGCTAATTCACCACCAACGACGTTGATGGAAATTCATAGACGACGTGTATATATATACATACATACACACAGGAACCTATAAGTACAACATATACACACACTTTATATTGGCGACCATGCCGCCTCGTAAACGCAATCTTTACGGCGCGGGTTATGCAAAAGCGCGCGCGCAGGATATATACTGGAAATAATAGCGCTGTCATCGTTTCTTGTTTAACGATTTTTTTTCTCTCCATCCACTACCGACCGACCGACCGCCGACGACGTTGTCGTTGACGTCGTCGCGTGTGTAACGATAAGACGTCTTGTTTATACAGGCAGGATACATTTGGTTTGGCTATAAAGCGCGTTCGCGAGAGTGTATACAGGAAGAAAAAAAAATATCTCGCGATTGTTATATACCCGCGGCGATGTGTATACTACACTTTATATGCATCATAAATGAGAAAATTCTCTCTCTTATATTATTGTCGTTGCTCCTGCTGTCGAATTTGGTGGAAACGTATATATTGTGAACGAGTAAAAAGCCGCTCAAGCGTATATATATGCGTGTATATAACGGCATGGTGTTTTTCGGTACTTGGCAGTAAAAGGCGAACGCGATCGCGTATACCGTAAAAGGATTTCGAGGAGAGAGAGAAGCCGTCGGTTCGCTGCTTTGCATTAAAGTGTCATTACTTCGCCGTCAAAGGGAGACGATCGACAGTGAGCTTGTGCTGCGGCTGTATACGCGATATCTTGACCCTTAACTTGATTTGACAATGCGTTGTTGTGTGCGTATATGTAGATATATACAGTTCCGAAAGAGTCATGGAATATGTGTAAGGGCTGCTAATGGTACCGTAGTAGGTGTATATGTATGGAAAGAAATTTGTGGTTTGAAAGAAGTTCGATATGTTTATATACAATTGCATAATGGTTTTGGAAAAAGATGTTGATATATATAGTTTTACTTTCATAAAAAATATAGCAAACGCATGTATTATTTCATTCGATGGTACCGGTCGCCAATGAATTATCAGCTTACGATTAATTCAAATTTTTTAACAAAAAAAAAAAAAGTACAAGGTAAAGTATCTTTGAATTTATAAGTAGTAATTTGCATTAAAATATTGTTTCATATATGATTCGCATTCGAGAAAATATTAATCATTAAAATTACCCTCTCCTGGTGCAGTAAATCATCGCCCATACACTCATATCTTTTCAATATTTATTAAACCTTACGCTCTCTCTCACCTTAAAGCCTCCTTTTTCCCTAAAATTAGCCATCCCACACATACACACAACCAGCCCTCTTCCGTCCGCTTTTATACCCACTAAAAAATGAAAAAAAAAAACACATTCCTTTTGCATCAAAAAGAATCCCTCCTCTCTCCTCCTTCCCTTCCCCTCTCTGAGACATTCACGCATATACGTATATATACACGTACACGCACGTATATACACAAAAATAAAACCGTAAAACCGAAAGAGAAATCTCTCCTTCACCTCCCGCGTGCACACGCACCGCGTGGCGGCGGCAGTGGCCTTGAAACGCACCGCGTGTGTGTACTATACAAATTAATGAGCGGCGCGCGCGCGCGAGTATAACGCGTAGAGGCTCGCCTTGGCATTGAGGTAAAAAAAAGAAGGAGAAAGAGAGAGAGAGAGAGGAGCGCCCCTCCGGTCGCGAAATTATCCTAGCGGAAAGTATATGTGCATGTAAGCGCGATAGAACCTAAGCAGTGTATTAGTATATACGTATACGCTAATTTGTCGCTATATGTGTGTGTGTGTGTACTTGGTACACAAGTGAATGATACGAGGGCTCGAGTGTAACGAAGAGAGAGAGAGAGAGAGGGAGAGAGGAAGCGAGGGATTATTGCGAAACGAGCTGTCGAGTGTTTTGGTTGTTTACGCTGTCGAGTGGCCGCTCGAGGGAGTTTTCGCTTTTTTTCTCTTTTGTAAGAAAGGATGGAGATTAATTTTCTCTGTGTGTGTAGTTGAGAAATTTCGGGAACGGAGGAGGTAAAAGGGAAATAATTACTTTTAGGGGTGAAAGTTTATGAGAATTGTTTTTAACGTGTGGATGCGTGCAATTTAAACGATGTCGGGGAAGAGTATATAGCCTGATCGTTGGAATTCGACTTTGTATAAAGCAAGGTTACTCTGTAGGGTGAATGTCAATCATTTGAAATATGCTTTGAGCGGAATATATATATATATAGATGTACAGCGATTTACTGGGAATTTTAGGTATTATAGAGAGAAGGAAATTTATCGAACGATAAAATAACGCGATAGAATACCTGCGTCTCTGATAAGTGTATATATAAATATATATAAAGTTATAAGATATTTCAAGTATAATTTTATCTGAGACGGCGATTATTTATTAACTTTCACCTTTTCCTTTTACAATTTCCAGTAATTATTTTCATTACAATTAACGTAACGATTTTTCTTTTTTATTTTTAAAAAAAAAAAATTTATAAACCATATAATTTTTAAACAGCTATTATAATTACCTTTAAATCAACCAAAATCAATTAACTTTATATATATATATACATACACTTCGTATACGCAATTAAACTTTTGTGTTCCAATTATACTCCTCTACTTTCCGCGTAAATCAAAATTACACGCCGAATCTCTCTACACGCGCTCGCGCCCGTTAATCAAAAAGACCGCGGCGTGTGCGGGCCTCGCTGATTTATCGAAACTCGCGTGTGCACACATATACAATGTACACTGTATCACTGCCACTACGAACTTAACCGCGAAGGAACAACTTTGTCCTCCAATTTCTTCCTTTTTTGTTTTTTTTTACAGAATCGAAAGTTATATACTTTTGCATCGATGTACACGTAGCGCTAAAAGACACTTATTTTTTTTCTTTTTATATACGAGAAACCATATAAATTTTGCAACGCCGCGACTTTACGTATATGCAAATGATATCACATATATAATAAACAAATGCACGCGTATACACCGGGAGATATATATACATTTGAATCTCGATGCGTATGCGGTTGGGAAAGCTTTACTGCCATCAAACCAATTAGTAGCCGGCTTGAAAAGCCATGTTCATTAGCATTCGTATATTTATATTTGGAAAAATTTTTGCTCGGAAAAAAGGAGAGAGTCAGTGAAAGAGAGAGAGTGTAATAATTAGTGCAAAAACATAGTTATTTACACGTGATAAGTAGCAGTGTGCGTATTATGGCGAATAAATATATGGCACAAATAAGTGCAATTCCTTCAAAAGAAGTTCTCTCGGTTTTGTTGTGAATTACCGCGTGTGCATGTTTACTTTCTGTAATGTCAGTTTAAAATAATTCGAAAATATTTACGTCCACTGTATACACATTTGTATTCGAGTACTCATTATACCGTGATCCGTTAATATTTCAATTATTCTTTCGTTTAATCGCACGAGAATTGTTGTTGTTATTGTTCCGCAGCGGTATAAGCTATTTATTTTAATCAAAATTACGTTCGGTTTTATTCGAAACTGGTATAAAAGAAACAACGCTTGTCATTGTCCAGGTATTAAAACCGTGCTTTACCTTTATATTTCCATTTTAATTAAATTTTTCACATTATCCAACAAAATACACATCAATGCCCTAAATTAAAAAAAAAAAAATCTTTCTCTCCACCATTCACCTACAAAAAATCCACCCCTTTCAGTTCCTCATATCAAATAATTAGATCTACGTCTAAACCTTTAATCCTCGCTTTTGCTCTCTCATATAATCCTATACGCCGCATTGTCTCTCATATAGCAACGCGCGACGACGATTCTTCGGTGTCTCCCGGTGGATTACCAATTTCGTGAGTTCGCACGACGACGACGACGGCAGCGGTGGCACGCAAACGCGCGCGCGCTCGTTATGAAGCAATAATCGAAATTGGGTCGTTTCCTCGTCGTGTGTATAGTCGGTGCCGAGCAAGCGACAATTCGAGAGAGGCGCGAGAGAGCGAGACTGACCCGATTCTCCACGTTCGTGTGTGTAGAGGGTCGGCTGGTAATGAGGCTTCGTATATGTATGTATAGATATCTGTGTGTGTGTGTGGGTCATGACGGTTGTGATTGCTTGGTGGATATAGGGTGGGGGTGAAATGGTCCTTTTTTTTCGGGCGTCAAGTTGGTACGAGTTGAGTGAGGGTGTGGTGCCTGGGGTGTGTGATATTGGGGTTGGATAGGAGTGGTAGTGCGGTTTTGGGTTACGATTTTTGTTTGTTTTAGACAGGTTATCATTTTTGTTAGATACAATTTGGACATTTTTATGTGTGTTCGGATTGTGTTCAAATATAAATCTATATCATAGTTCATTTAATCACGCTTTGATGAATATTGATTTTCTATTCGAATAAAATCAATTCGAAATTTCAATTTCAACTAAACATTATACTTAAATTTTGTATTATTTTTATCGCACCCAAATTTATCATAACCTAGAAACTATCAATGAATTCCATATACACCTAAATAAATAAGATTTTATCCTGCAATAATACTGCAATATACGCGCATTACTATATAAAATAACAATTTTCTCAAGTACCTATACATACATACATATATATATGCACACATGCAGAAAATGACTAGATTGAACAGGTACTTATTTCCGAATGCACTTGTTACACGCATGATTGGACTGCACAAATAGCCGGGGTGTTAAAATCAACGCCTCTAAGTAATTGCAGAAAGTCTCTCTCGTTCTATCCGGCTATATTAATTTATTGATCTAAGATTGGCTATATACACGCGATATATCCTTCCTTTTTTTTCCTTTACGCATAGAGATCATTCGGATTAGATAGGAATGAGGACGCTTTTCACGAGAAAGTAAACTGCATTTGAATTTCTGCGTTGTTTATTTGACCGCAACAAATGTAAAAAGTTGTGGTATAAGTATATATACCTATATATAATTCCATATTATTATTATTACTATTCGATCTGATATCTCGCAAGTGCGGCGGTTAAAATATTTACGGCCCTGAAACGTTAGAGTCAATATATATCCAATTTCACTGAACGCGTGCGTATACATACACTTTTATGCACAATCGTATAATTTTCTATTGGTTCGAACACTCGCTAAAACACGTTCCTTTCATCCTCTAGCTAAATTTAATTCCCTGCATCGAAATAAAAAAAAAAAAAATAACTACCCTGAAATTTGACCATTTTGCATTTGATGCGCAGCCACTTTGCTTCCGTTTCAACCAACTCGAGTATATAACCACCATTATCAAATCTCCACTTCTGCAATTCATTTTCTATATCTCGGAACTACAGCAATGTTCTTCTTCACGGAACCATTCCACACTCGAGAGGCTATTTCCATTATTTTTCTCTTTGTACATATACACATGCACACGTACGCTTGTAATCAATAAATCCCTAACAACACGAGATAACAATAAAACCACCACACCCGAAATCTTAGATCCACTCGTATATTATTACGAAATGGATTTTCGGTGCTGATTTCACAGCTCACGAAGTGAGTGAGAGTGAAAAGCTTTCGCGCGAGTCACGGTCCGATTGAATGGAGACGAGAGGGGATCTCGCAGTCGTAATATCCGCCTACTGGGAAGTGCGAGCAGAGGGTCTGATGGTTCCGGACTTGGTTTCCTAATCGGTGAAATTCGTTTCGCTTTCTTAGGACGGATGGGTGCGGATGGAAGGAGGATTATGGAAGAAGGAGGAATCGTGGATTTTTGGGTGTTGTCGTGGTCTGATGCGTAATTTTTGGTTTGGAAAATCTGGAGCGTATGTGTAGTTATGTAAACGTATATTAGTGTGTAATGCGAATGAATTGAGAGGTGTATGATCGTTATAAGTGTATTATTAAAAAGTTGCGTAAACGGATGTATTTACGTGAATTAACTAAAAATCTCAGATGATCTATCAAAACGCATATACTTATATATTTTAGTTTGCTTGTAGTACATTTTTACGCAACGTTCAATTTTTCATCCCAATTATATCCTATAATTCATTGCCTTAATTGAAAAAAAAAACAGCGAATAATTCAATCTTCTTAAAACCAAATTCCATTACCATCTATATCATTAATCAGTACTATATCAAAAATCACTTTCCTCACCATGAAAAGCTATTATCCCTATACACTATATCAACTATACTAACTCAACCCTAAAACACTTTTGCATCATCATGCACCCCTCCAACTCCTCCACACGTTCACCTACATTTCCCAATCAGCCACCACAATCTTGTATATATACACATACACCACGCCTAATGTATATCTATTTTCGAAAAACACTAAGAGATCGAGAGAGAGAGAGAGAGAGAGTTCCCTTCTGCCGCGCTACCGCAGTACGCAGTCCCTGTCGCAATATCTCCTCCCCCCCTGCACGAAAATCGATCCTATGCCGTTGCCACTGGCTCTCGGCTTTCTCTGTCGCCACGCGCGTGACTCATATATATATACCTATATATATATACACTCGCGGCATGGTGGCGGCAGTTTTTGTGTCTCTCTCTCTGTCCCTTGGTTTCGGCAGCCAATAGTGCTGCGAATGGATAGTAAAAGTGAATTCCCGATCAAAAAGGTATTGCGGATGTATATAGAAGGTATAACTTTGTGGGAGTGCATAGAGTATTTAATAGAGACGAGGTGGATATATATGAGGGGTACGATGCATTATTTATAATAAATCGCAGGATCACCGTGCATATAGCGGAGGGTATACATGGCGGAGTGAGGAATTTATAATTAATAATGTAATCGCGTGGCTTGGGAAGAGGAAGCTGATTTTAATTAATTATGAAATTTTATATAGGAGAAGAATAGATTGGTGGTGGAGTCAAGGTCGGGATGAATTTTGTTTGGGAAGGTATATATTAGATATGCTATATTTTATTTATGAAAAATGTGGAAAAATATTTTGTGCCGGTTGAATTAGCATGGCAGTTGAATGTATCGGATCGGTTTTCGAAATACGATAAAGTATGAATATTTTATGGGTTACTGTGCATTTATTCATTGATATATATGATAAATAAATTATTCATTAACGAAGTTACTCCGTCGAATTTCGGTGCTATTAATGGTAATATAGAACTAAATTTGATAAAGTATAATGTTAATCAAATATACTAGATATTCTCTAATGTAGAATTATAAATTATCGTCACTAATGTATGTACAATCTATGAAGAAGAAATAAAATGAAACTATTAAGTAATAAACTTTCAAATATTATTACAGACCACCCATCAATTATTTATAAGATATATATTGGGAAAACAATTTTATTTCCGAACATTAAAACTTCGAGCAACAAAATTTTCAATGAACACATTCGATTATACACTCTACACTACGTATACCATTAAAAATTCACATTTTCGTAACCTTATAGCGCTCCCATACGTTCGTCGCGTATATATATATACTCTTTCATATTCAACGATCGCCGGCTGTTAGGCAATATTCCAAACAACGTCGTTGCACCTATACTCTTTCTCTTTCTCTCTTCTCCAACACCCAAAATTTATGAAAATTACAAAATTTATCGTGTACACGAGCGTACGGCTATACATGACTTACACCATGTCTATACATTTTATTCACTCACGCGCGCGTGCCAATTTCACACGAACGTCGCGCATCGTCATCGACTGGAAATTTAAAAGGCCAAGAGCGTCGTGAATAATCCTGCGCGCAAATCGCAAGGGAAAGAGAGAGAGAGAGAGAGAGATAATTGTGCATTTACCTTGGTACAACATTAAGTAGTAGTAGTAGTAGTAATGCATAGGCACGTGTTCGAATCAGTCGGCCGTTTTAAATTTGGATATAGCTTAACTTTAGAATTGAAGAGAGAGAGAGAGAGGGAAAAGCTCCCCGGAGGTATATAGAGTAGTCCCAGAAGAGCACGATCTTACTTAACTGGATTTCACGTACTTTTAGGTATAGAGACTTGGTATACACAGTAGCAGTGTATATAGCAAGTTATACGTGAGCGCGCCGCCGCTGCTACTGTATATAGTTTAAGATTTATGAAGTTTTAGAGATAAGAGTTATTGGATGAAATTTCGAAGCTAAATAAGTAATTAAGCGACTGTAATAATACTGTATACTGGAGTTAATTTTAGTGTGCCTATATGGTATTGTTGCTGCGTTATATAATAGTGGTGCCGGTATTGTAAATAATTAAGGTTTGAATTGCTTCGAGATTTCTAGTGAAGTATAATGAAACGTAATATTAAATTATTATTGTACCGTAGCGGTTGCTATATTAAATTAAAATTGTCTGTTCTCTTTCATCAGTACTTAATCGGTATCAACAGTAATGACTTATGAATATCATTGAGGTGAAAATATAGTTACTATTATTGCTATAATGTATAGTACAAAATTATCACAACTATATTTTTGTATAGTAAAATTCTCTAATGATATACATAATGCTAATAACACTTACAGATATAGTATGAATAACTAATAAAATATATATATATATATATGTTTTACTAAAAAAAAAAGTAGAAACCGTAACTATATATTTTGACAACTATATGATCCTAGTCGTACTGACTTTTTTCTCAGTGATTATTTCCAATTCTCAATACCTCTGTTTTCCATACAATTGTCTCCTCGTTCATTATATTTCACCACATATACCAACATTTCACAGCATCACCAACTAAAATAATTTCGCGTGTCCTCAAAGCCCCCCCCCCTCATAAATTGAACTCAATGTCTCCACACCCAGCCCATTAATCCACAGCTATATAACAAAGTATATACCCAACAACGACAAAAAAGCAGCGCTCACCTTAACACCGAAGGACGCTTCGTACCCGCCCTTGCCCTGCATCTGGTTCTGTATCGCATTGAGATGCGCGGTAGCCATATCGAGGTCACCCGTGCCAATGTGTCCTGTATGTTGGAAGTTCGTCGGTGCACCGATCATACTTCGGTCTATCCTTAATCGTGGTTGTCCATTGCTACCGTTAGCAGTGGCACTACGGCCGTTTTGACGTTTTGCACGGGCACCAGGTCGACGTTGTTGCGTTAAACAGCAGGTGAACCATTGGACCCATACCTCACCGGTGCTTGCCATTTTGCCGCTAGCGGATGTAGCGGTCGTCTTTTTCTCCTGTGCCGTCGTTGTTGTCGTCGTGGTGATGACGGTGGGTGGGTGGTAGTCGCCTGTGGTCAGATTAAGAGAGAGATTATTATTTTGTGATAAGGAGAAAAAAAGGTATTTTGGAGGGTTGGAAGGGTTGGAAGATTCGAGATTAGATAAATTTTTGCATGTCATTGTGTGTAATACGATAAAAAGCGATATTTTATATTGTAAAAATTTATTATAACGAGTGGATGTAATGTTTGGGAAATATAATAAATTGTTTATAAAAAAGTTTCAGTTTTAATCAATTTATTATTCGATTGATGTGATTTTCGCATTTGTTGAAATTGGTTCATTTATACCCTCGGTAAGATATTTTCATGTCACGAATTAATATGGAATAAGAGAACGGTATCAGAGAAATTTTATGTTACCGTCGGGATTGTTGTTAAATATTAATGAGTGATTTCATTGAAATGCATCGAAATTGTTTCGGTTATCGCTTTTAAACGTTTCGTAAATTCCTTTGTGGAAAATTATAATTTTTTCCATCAAATTCTATCAATACGACGGATGATGTTCGAACAATGTATCAGCAAATTTCCAATTATTATTTCATCAATAAACACTAATTCAGTTGGTGTCAGAATTATATTAAACATATAATAAAGAGTAATTCAGATGGCGAATAATAATAATAATAACGAACCAATACTATAAAAACCAAACAATTTTAAAATCAAAATTACTACGTGATTAGTTATTCTAACTATTTATCATCTTTCTGCACAATCCCACACAACCCATACACGCTTATCTTACATATACGCAATCCTTACGTACCCTATAAATATACGACATTCAGCGCAGGAAACGTTCTTACGCCGTCCACCTCTCCTTATCAACAAAATTATCAGATTCCTATAGGACCTCGCAGACTCATAAATCAAACATCGACTTATACTACTACTACTACGACATCGTCTGAACCGTCATACATTTGTCGCCGTCGCGTCGCTACGTCTAGCCATACATTTTTTTTCTCTCACCACGTATAACATCTTCCTCCTCACTTATACGATGACTCATCATCCAACTCTACGACAAAATTCTGTAACACACGCAGGCGGGTACAAACAGGTTACGATATCGGTACACCGTTTAGGAGATATATATATATATATATATATATATATATATACGCTACAACATCCTCTATGATAGCAAAAATATATATATAAAGTACCATAAATCTGGCCTCGCGATGATATATAAATTAAGGTTATACGTAGAAAAACGTCGCTACGGATGACCGAGTATAGCGCGTGTGGGCGGGTTATTTTTCGCGTAAAAACGAGCGATTAATCGCGCGCACAATGGGGGAGGGATCTCTCTGTACCTAACGGTATTGTACCCCCTCTGTGTGCGAGATATACTTAATGCACAATAAAAGGTGGGTACAGTTAACACAGCCATCCTCTCTCTCTTTCTCAACGCGCTTAATTGCACGCGCTCGATGCGGTGTAATGAAAGAGGAAAGCCATATATACGTGGAAAATCGGAACAACCGCGGTTATAGTTGCATTACTCGATGACGGATGAGCGACAGCTTATTGTATGTGTGCGGCTCTATATGTATTTGTTTTTGCTTTCGCTTTTTTTTGTTCACAGCGCAGGATGCAGAGAGAGGTAGGATTGATTAATTAGATTAATTGACCGATGAGGGCAGCGATGATCAGGACCGTTAATGGAGGGGGGTATAGGTTTATGTGTGTATATATAGATGGGATGGGAGTAGCCGTTATATGATCAGAGGTTCATCGGCGCTCGATTAGAATTTCAGATTGGATTATATACGCGCGGGTGTATCGTAGACCGCGCTTAAACGGTCATTATATATACGGGTTAATTGGATGATAAACGGTTCGTGGTTGATTTTTCAATCAAGCGATGACGTTTTTTCTTTTTGTTTTAGTAATGAAATTCGCAAGCTACGCGACGTTGAATCGTTTAAAAGCAGATAATTTTACTTTTTACTACACACACACAATGTATATTAACTATAAATATAGCATACACTTATATACCCTTTGTTCTATATATGGAACCAATAAAATACAGTTACACCTTATACACATAAATATACGACAACCTATGCGACTTTAACCTTTCTTCTCTCTACATCTCTCAACCGTTTGCTCTAGAAATAATGCCCTCTGGTAGTATAATTCATCAACCACAGCGAGGATTCGCTTTGAATAAGTAAACCATCGATAATGGAATTGACGAGCGCCATTCAAATTCCTCGACAACGAGTTATATATACTCGAGAGCTTCTCTCTCTCGTTCTCTTCCGTGTCAGATGTTCGATAACGATTCCAACAGCTCAAGTATAAGTACGTGCGCGCCACGTCTCGAACGAGGAATCGTACTATATGTACTCGGTGAATAGGTACAGCTGTAGAGTCGGTTCCCGATAATTCAGGGAGAATTAAAGACGATGGGGTACGGCGATGCTCTCGCATTGTTTTAGCGCGCGTACTTTTGTATATAAGAATGGATGAGAGAAAGATTTTTGTGAAGAAAGGGTGGAAAGGTTAATAGAATGGTGAAGAGTTTTTTATAGAATAAGATTTTTCATATAGTGTTTTAGTTTATATAGTTATTTTAAGATTTTAAATAGTATAAAATTTTTACCTACTCCGAAATCAAAACACTACTACGCTGCGTCCTCATCAACAAACAACATTCTCTATATATATAACCATAAAATTACTTTAACCGCTCTAAATCCATGCTCAACCTCTCCTCTCCTAAACAACACCAGCAACGTTTCTCTATATATCTCCACGACCTATCACCCTGTTACCTCTCAACCTACTACTATACCTACCATCACCATCGTCACACAACGTCACCTCGTTAACCTCGACCATTATTTACGGGAAAGGGCATAAAGAAGAAAGCAGTAACAGCAGCAACGTATCCTACGAGAACCATCACATTGCACGGAAGTCTCTCACTGCACATTATATACACATATATATATACATGTCGTGTGTAAAGTCGCGCACGTCGCGGGGACATAGCTTTGGCCGAGATTCGTTGGCTCGATTAGGATGTCATGCATGCTGCGCAGGTGTGTGTATATGTTATACGAGCGTTGTCGCTTCTTTGTGTATATATATATATATAGGTACACGTGAATTTACTTTGAAGAAAGGTCGCGTCGTTGCGTATACGTGTATGTAGCTAGTGTATTGTCACCAGAAGAAGAGGAGAAGGGGGAGACAATGGGAAAGCGGGAGTTTGAGTAGAAATGTTACGTGTGTGTACTGGGACGTGTGATGATGCGAGCTGACGAATGTATAAGAGAGGGGAAGTCGTTGAATGGAGTTTTCATGTTCGTAAGTCCGGAAATTTTTTTTGGAGATCCAAGGAGAGGCTTTTTCGAATGTTTGTAATGTTTTTTCTTTTATTTGGATTGAGGATTAGGTTTGGAGATGGAATGGTAGTGTTACGATAATAATGGGTTATTATCTGGTATGTCTATTTTGTAATCGTTTTAAATGGTTCGTTTCTCAGTAATCAGTTCAAGTTTAGTTTAAGAGTTTATGTTTTATTCTTAGCTTCAACTTACAAAAATACATTTTTCAATTTTAAATTCATTATACCCCTTAAAGTATTAAAGACTCTGCTTCAAACTTTTCCGCGACGACTCCAACCAATTATATACATCCTCGAGTGAAATAATTGGAATATTCGTCCGAATTTATACTTATCACGCTATATATATATATCTCGTTTCCCCCTTATATACTCGCAATGAATAGCCAAACAATTAACGAAGCCCTTTCTTCTTCTTCCTCCCTTCCGTGACTCTCCTTATATATAAATTACACAATACCGTGAGTTTTTACTCACTCTCAAGGGCCATTCACCGTATATATACACACGAAAGCGCACGGCGCATGTATATATCGGGATCGCGGATCTCTTCCTTCGGTTTCGCTCTCCTTCCGCGAGCGGATTATTAAACAAAAGGACAATGGTAAAGAGAACGAGGGGAAGAAGGCAGGAAGACGCGAATTACGTTAGACAGTGTCGAAAACTTGGAAATTTCTGTGAGTGAACGACGAAGAGAGAGAAGTTTTCGCGAGGTACGTGCGGAAAAACATCTCGCGAACGGTTTAGTTTACAGTCGAAGTACATAAGTATACTTGTACGGACGATTGTTCGTGTAAAATTAATTAACGCTAATATATAACGAATCGTAATGGTAATAATAAGTTGAAGGATGTAGGAGCAAGTAGTAGTATAGTAGGTTGGGGTTAACTCGGTCTAAGTAATGCGACCGTCCTAATTGCCACTTCCTCGTGGAAGGAAATTATTTCTGTGCTAAAAGCGCGGTTTCTCAGGTTACACATACGCGTGTATAGAACGAGAATAGATGCTCTTTATTGATAATACACACGATGCGCGGTATGATGTTATTTCCTCTAGTTTAATATATTGTAATCGTGCGCGTAAACGTATAAGTATTATAGGTCGCGAGAGTAATATTGTAATTATAAAATGTACACTGCATGCATCTTTTAATCCCTACACCCGTTGTATTCTTCATCAGCTCCTTTCAATTTTTCATCATCTCTCGGTACTAATTTTTCCCCTCTTATACTCTCTCTCTCTCTTCAGGCATCTTTGACTCTGCACTCGATAGAGTTCTAATTTCGCAAGTTTACTGTTACCGACTTATACACGCGCGCGTCATGGTGCTCGCAATCTCGTCGCATGAGAGACAATCGCGCGCAGCGTACGGCGTATTACCATCAACTTTGCATTCCAAGCACTCTCTCGTCCCATTCCGTGCAGAGAGCATCCTCGCACCTACTTCGTCAAACCACCTATATATACCTATACTTCCATTATCCCATAGCGTGCATGTGCTTTTGCCATTTCCATTCGAAAGGGTTATTATCCCTGTAGAAATCATTATTTTGCTATGTATATATAGGTATATCTATAGGATACTTTTCAAAGTGAGAGTTATTGAGTAAAATGTTTTTAACGTGTGGGTTATCGCAAATGTAGTTTTAGATTTCTCGTATAAAATTTACAGAATAGTTATAGACTAACTGAAATATAAAGGTTCAAATAAGCGCATGCAAAAAATCAGAACTGTACCCGCTATCATATTATTCATTAATTTTTGTTTTTTATAGAGTTTTAAAAGTATCTTGATATACCAGATGGTTGAAAAATGGGAGACGAAAGGTAGTGTAATCGTGAGACACATCCGATACATAATCGCATGTATGTATACGTGAAAACCTCGTTAACCAGTGGATGGATACATGTGTGTGTGTGGGTTGTTCCTGTGATAAATCGAGCGGACGGTCGTTGACGCGTCGTCGTTTGTGTAAGCGAAGGGACATACATATAGAGTAGTGGCTCGGAGACCTGTGTAAATAGGAAGACCGTGCGCGTCCTTTCGTTTCGACGTATGTATATATGCGTGTATGTATATATATATATATATAGTAATGGTCTTTCTGTGTGAGTTTGTTTTAAGGGTGGAATGAGAGGGTTTGGCTGGTGGCCGGTACTTTGTTCTACTAGCGGTGATTTAGGGTGTAGACAGGACGATGACAGAATATATATATATATACATATGCCTATTAGTAGGTAGTTGAAAAGTAATGTACCTGCAGGTATAGTGGAAATATCTATTTTTTCCAGTTTTCTGCGTTATTGGTGCAGTATAGAGGAAAAGAAAACTTATTTTGAAATTTCGAAAAATATAGATGATTCCCATCGGCCCAAAATTACCCTCTTTATTTTAATGTTCGAAATAACTTTTTACGACGTTTTTGCGACCTTCTTCTGCCAATTTTGCCGAAACGACTTCGAAATGGCTATGGTAAAGTATAAAGAAACGAGGGCAATTTTCACCAAGTAGACGGTGATATATTAAAAAAATTTTTTTATTAATCTTTATTTTTGAAGATTTTGAAAAATCCTTTTAAGAAATTTATCAATCAATTACTTTTATACTAGACTATTTCCTATAGCCATAAATTAAAAAAATATATACATATTACTAATATTTAACTGTCTAAAGTAACAGAAAAGCAACCAAATCATCACACGATTTCTCCGACTTATCAAATCGCATTTCCACTATATACTTATCTCATCCAACCTTGCATAATCCCCACATATCAAACGTATCTTCCTGACATTGAAACCACGACACACACACACGCGCGCGTATAGACCCAAATCGTCAAACATAAACGCTCACATTCTCATCCCCCACTTCATATATGTACACTCACGGAAAATCCGCGTTCGCGCTTATACGACTAACCTGCTTATCCGAAACAATCGCGCGGGACAACAACAACCCACGCGTGCACGCGCGACTGGCCCAGATCTCCTAATAAACGAATCTCTCTCATTCTCTCGTTCCATACATATTCAACCCATATGTACATATATACACATTATACCGGATCCACACCCATATATATACACACACACGCGCGCGCACGCTTTTAGCGAAACCTCTCCTTTGTGTCCCGCACGCGCGAAGACGACGACGAAGTGGATCACAAG
Source organism: Torymus tubicola (assembly GCA_035583055.1). Lineage (NCBI taxonomy): Eukaryota > Metazoa > Arthropoda > Insecta > Hymenoptera > Torymidae > Torymus > Torymus tubicola. Next base: position 25,262 of record JAWWEQ010002820.1, read on the forward strand.
GGGAATCTCCTCCTCCCCCCCCCTCGCACTCCACTATAGTAGCTGTGCGCACAAACCCGTTAGGTGTGCGCTTTAAAACCGTCGTCGTCGTCGGTGTGTGGGTGCACACGCGAGAGAGAAGGTGGATTAAAGGGACGACGCGGATAATTGCGAGGTGTACGGGAGGTGGAGAATGGACGTGGAGAGAAAGTTTTTTTGGGGGGAGAGAGAGAGGGAGAGAACACCGGGTGCGCGTGATTAGTGGGCCGCACAGATGGGGCACACTGCGACGACCGAGATGCCGTGAGGGGTTTTTGTTGCGTAATTTGATTTCGAGCTGGGTTTTTTAGATGTGGAAATGTATAAGGATGCGTTGGGTTTGGTAGGAACGGGAATGGGTTAAGGTTTGTGATTTATGGTTGATAATGGATGGGGCGGAAAAAGTGTAGGTGATAATGTGATAATATAAAGTATAGTAATGTATGTAGAAAGATTTTTATGATAATTTATTTGAATCATTTTTTAAGTTTTGCAAACCTTTTGTATTTTTAAATTAAGTTTTTAATTAACAAACCTCTAGTATACAATAATATATAGATATGACAATCATTCAAAGTAAGGCAAGTCATTTTTAAACAATACCTCATTAATATACAAAAAATTACACGTACACGCGTCATAGCGTGTCCTAGATTACGTAACGTATCTTTAAACATTCATAAAGCTTTATATTAATTCGACTATAAACGCGCGACTATTACCACCACATACCATCTAAATGACACAATCAACGAAAAGGTTGAAGAAAAAATCAAAGCGGCCTTTGCGAAATTGATTAATCCGTGTGTACGATGAGAGATAGAGAGAGAGAGAGAGAGATTGGCTCAGGCAACAAATCACATAAATTAACAAATAAATAGTCGCTTCAATTTGTTTTTAACGAACTTTAATGATGATTGGGCTTCGGGTCAAGTACACATCATAAAGTCTCCGTTACCGTCATCCTCTCCTATGCCCCAAGAGAGTCGTTGTCAATGCGACGCCCAGTGTACATACATACATACACAGAAGCATATATACGTTTGATTACTTTGTCATGTACTTTATTGATTTAAAACGCGCTTGGACACTGCTAAAGTGATTTACGAGACAACGCGAGTGTATTATAGATCTCCGAAAGCCGTGGGTATTATACTATATAATCGCGAACATCGTCTCCTTCGAGTAATTTAAATTGATCGCATGTGAATATACATATATATATATATAGGTATATCGTTTACGTTATACACTCGCGTTTTATCAGAGAAAAAAAATATGCACCGTGGGTTCTGAGATGAGAAGCATCTTCATTGGAATTCTCCTGAGGATACTGTGCTCAAGTGACCTCCTTTACTGAACGGAGGGATACATTAAAATTTACCGATACACTTTTATTACAAGGCGCAAGGAGGAGGAGAAGAAGATGTCGAAGAAACAGCGCCGGGAGGAATTTCAATTTTTTTTCTCTCTCTCGATAAATTAGCTAGTTATGTGTTATAATGGAGAACGGGAATTGAAGCGGGGATTGAAGAAAACGTCGTTGATGTCGTTTTTTTTTGTATGAGAAGAAAAATTAAAAGTTTTAAAAGCGACGAAGGAGTTATTTAATTTGATTGTAATTTTGAAGGGAAAGAGATGGAAAATATTGAGTTTCTCGGTGGAAAGATGAAAATTGAATCTATATACATGTGCGCTGGAGCGTAGAGAGAAAAAGGTATTAGATTGATTTTGTAATTTAATCTTTAGAATTTGACGACGCCCTGCGGGCTTCGTCTTACTGAAGAAACTTTCTTAATTCCGACTTTGGGATACTTTCGCGTAGAAAGAAATCCGACGAATCCGTGGATTTTATGATTTGAAAAGTTCTTTGATATACGAAAGCTATTCGTGTTATTTCTAAAGTCCAACTGTATTATACGAAAGAAAAAAAACATAGAAATATATATAAAGTTATACATCTCTTTGCTATAACCTTCCTCCACTCTGGTAAGTCTATAACAAACGATTTACCTATACGTTATAAAATCTATAACCCTACTAATTACCTCAAGTATATAAAACCAACGAGAGACCCTCATGAGCTAATAAGAAAACTGACGTTGCTCACCGTAACGCGCGCGCGCGCATCTGTCTCACGGATTCAATTTCCTCCCCTTTTACGATAATTGATTATCTTCCAGCCGATAAAAGCCTCTTCCACTTTCCTTCCCGTGACGCAATCAAGCGATTCTCTTCTTCTTCTTCTCAGCGATCATAAACCTTCAACGGGCCGCACTACTACTACTCGCGCGCGCAGACCGAGAAATCAATCGCGGCCTAAAAATAAAGAAGGCATGATGACGAGAAGTGAGTGCCTAAGAATAGGTAGTAAAGTGTCTATAAAACTGGTATAGACGCGAGTGCGTGACAGTTGTGGAGGAGAAAATCTTACGGGGTTTTGGGTGCAGTGCAGGTAATCAATATATTGGCAGGGACGAGAGTAGCTTTGGTTTTGGTAAAAATTTTAAGAGGAAGTGTGAACTTACGAAATGTTGTGGATTGGGTTGGCCAAGTTATTGGATTGGAAACTCACCTGTAACAAAAAGAAAAATATTATTATTTATGGGTTTAAAAATTAATAAAGTTTGTTATATAATTTAAGATAAATACTGATAAGAAAGATAATTATTAATTTTCGAACTGTATCTCATGGCACTTTTACTTATTGAATTTCAACGTATATATTAAAAAGTCTGTCGCAAATCGTTTTGTTTTCAATTTTTTTAACACTTACAAGTATCACATGAATCCGCATGCACGGATACAATTATAATTACATTTATCGCAAGAACCACGTACGCACAGATAACGAACAAATTGGTTAATTAACACAGATTCCTGTTAATAACCTAAAGAAGAAAAAAAAAACTGTCCCAAAAATCCAACCCACCGAATTTTCTTTTTCTATTTACACCCCATTATCTCGACGCTTAAAATCTCGCAATTTATTACCTCTGTGCTCATTACAAGCCTCATTCTCTCTCTCAGCCAAGCCGCAAAACTTTCACTTCAAAAAATTTAATGTCCCGCAGTAGCGTCGCTCGCCATTCAAGCCCGCCCTCGTATCGCAAAATAAAAAATCTTACTCACGCACGCTAAAAGCGTCGATAATTCGCCCGTACGTATATACAACGCGCTTTAGAAAGTGCTCCTCCTCCCGATAGGAGTGAATCACGCGTATATATATACTTCACAGCAAAGGAGAGCAAGAGCAAAGGACATTTGAATTTTAAATTTCCCGCGCGCTATATATATATACACTCGCGCATATATTGTTTATATTTAATATTTCGAACGATTATATATTTTATTCTCGCGCGAACGAGTTACCGTGCCATTGTCTCGCGGTTAAGGGGCTAATGAAATAATTTTATTGTGTGCAAATCTCATCGTCGCCCATATAATATATATATAGAAGTGGATCGCTCGGTTAATTTAATTGTAATTACAATGTGTATATATATATATATATATATATATATGTATCGATCGTACATTTTCGTGCACGCGCATATAAGGAAGTGCACTTTAGATGCTGAGATAAGGAGAAATCGATTGAGATATACTGTCCAAGTGTGAGGTATAAAGTTATAAGAAAAAAAAATATGGGTATAAATTAAGCGATGCAAAACACTAACCGCTAGGCTTATCCGTTTTATCTTAATGTGAATTATCACAACATTAATGCCAGCGATTAACGTGTTCGCGTTATAATTACGGTACCTTTGTACATAGACCAGGCGCCGTTGCATAACGATTTCTTTTAAATAAACGCATATAAGTCGCATATATATATATATCTAAATTGTATCCATGTATTACATATATAATATGAGAGAAAAAGAGGGAATATTGCGCAAGAGTATGTACATGCAACGGGCGCACGAACTTTCCTATAAGTTGCGATCGAGTGAAAAAATCCGCATGACAAAAGAATTATGTAAACGTTGGTTAATGCTCTTGTCGCCTTATCGGAAATGCATAATTCATTGTACCCTCGCGCATGCGTGTGTATGTGGTGGATATGTTGTGCGCTTTTGAGCGAAGCCGAGATAAACGCGAACGAGCGCACATTAATTTATCCTTCCGTAAAAGTGATGATAGTAGAGTCTATAAGAGCGTCGTCGTTCGCTTTGAAAACAAATAATCTATGTACACGTTTCATAAACTTCACCACGTTGTTTGGTTAAGCGTAAATATATACTGTAAATGAAAATCTATATATTCTTTCATTATTCATTTATTTTATTATCGTAAAATTTGCGTAGACGTAAATAAGCACATTATAATAATAAAGTATATATGTGTATGTACAGAACGATCGCATTACCATACATTTACACAATCGTTTGATAAATTATATCACTTCCATTGATAAACTGCCCCAGTAATTTTCTATTGTATTAAAACAAACTCTATACTTTTCACTTTATTTAATTTATATTTATTTACTTATCGCATCAATTTATTTTATTTATGCCACTCGAAAAATCTCTAAAGTTTATATCTTTGTATCTCCTATAAATTCAACCCCCCGTAAAGTACCATTAACACTTTAAAACAGAAACAGATTAATTTTCAACCTTTATATATTCTCCAAACTCGCTACAACACTCGCCAAAGATTTACACCACCCTCTTCGTTACTACAACGAACTTCTCCTTTACCACCATCTTAACCTGCGGCAATTTACTTTATACAAAACTCTCCTCGACAATGAGCGGCAACGAGGCTACTTATACACACACATATCTTAGCAAAAGTATCAACTCTCTCACTCACTTGTATCTCTCCTCTTCGTGCTACACACACACACCTTCGTAGAGTAATAGTGTCCGATAAATCGCGATTCTTTAGCTACCACTCTCCGTCTACCTTATCTCTCTCTCTTTCTTCATGATAAGACGACAATTACCTTAGCGGGTATATACAGCGAGCGTGTAAATCATTGCGGCAACGTGAAAACTACACCGACGAAACATCATCGAGCTGTAGGTACTGTACACGTTCAGTAGTGCTATTGTGCACAAAGTGGTCGAGGCTTTATGTGAGAAGGATTCTTTTGAGGGAACGAGGAGGTAGATTGAATTATTGGGAGTAGTAAAAGGCGAGTATGGGTTTTTGCAGAAAAGAGAGGTTGATTGGGTTTACGAGAGGAGAGGAGGGGAAGGGGGGTGATCGTTAACTTTGTATAGGTATATAATGGTGGATAGGGATGTGTATGTATATATAATGTACGGAGATTTAAATTTAGCTGCGAATGGAGTGAGGATTTGAATCGAGTGGTTGGATGATTGATATATTGCAATTTTGTGGAATTATTTATAAAGTATAATTATCTAAGAATAATGCGGGCTTAGAGGAGGGTTATAGATATTGTGAAGTCATCGAACAAAATGTTTTCTTTTATAAAGCAACAACTGAAGCAACGAAAATATATAAAACTTAATTAAAGAAAACGATATATGAACTATGAGAAACCCTTCTTCTATATTATAGCTCTCCGCGCTTCGTCACTCCGAAAAGTACAATAACACCTCCTCACTTCCTTTACTTCGCCCTCAAAGCACATACATATACACAGTGCCCTCATATCCTCTTTTCACACAATTCAAAACTCCACTTTCTCTGTCTCTACCACACTAGCCAGAATAGTTCTCAAGCACCCTGTATCCAGTCCTAGTGGCGCCGACGAGACCGAAACTATTTTTCACCAAGCTGTATATTATACTCTCATTTCATCGCATCTCTCTCTGAAACAAGTCCGCACACGCGTGTGGAGCTGTGTAATTTCGCGCGCGGGAGCGACCGAATAGTAATCGGGTTTCAGTAGTCAGTAATTATGCTAATGCTATATGGGATGTATCTATATACGTATATGGACCGTATACCAGATGATATTTGGTTGATGCCGAAGGTCGCGATCATCTGCTGCTATACGTAATTTATAAAAGTTTGATGAGAGCAGCAGGGGTAGATTTGTTGTTCTTGTTGGTAGCGTGGTACAGTGGTGTCATTACGTAGTGTAAAAGTGTCAGATTATACAGGTAGGGTGAACGGTGGTTGTACACGTAGCGATGCCTGTTCAAGTATTTAGTGCTTGGGTTCGAGTTCAAGGTTGATAAGGGGATGCGTTCACGTCCATGTTTACGGTTATATGAATATTTATTTATTGATGTTAATTTTTATATACCGTATATAAATGAAACATCAGCTTCGGATACCTATGAACATCAATCACGTTTGCCTAAACCATCAAACCTACCCTGACCTGTCAAAAAAAAAATCCGATTCCCCACGTAACCTGATCACCCAATCACCCTAAAAATCACCGCATAATCGACAAACTCGATTACTCGTTCCCTTCTTTCTAAAAAAAAAGCAAACACGCGGCATCCCTATACACTCCCTATACATACACCTATAATATATGAGCAGTCGCTAAAATCTGCTGTTCAGGCACAGACTTGCACCGAAACCTACTGCACCACAGAGCGCAACGATGAGATCATAACAGCAGCAGCAGCAGCAGCAGCAGCAACGTGTCGTCGTCAAGCGAAAGGCGTTCACAAAAAAGTTGTCCTCTCCGTGTGCGCCCGCAAAAAAAGGATCTTATGCGACGGCGTAAGAGAGAGAGAGAGGGAGAGAGGAACAATATCGGTTACGGATCGAGTGACGGAGAAAGCGTAACCGCTGCAGTTTTACGAGCGCATGGGTGTATATAGATTGACCCGATCGATGCGTGAATTATAATATATGGTTAAAAGGAGCATGTATGTGTAAAGGTGCGTGGTATGAATTGTTCAGAATGGATGTATGTAGTGGCTTTTCGAACGAAGCTGCGAGGACGAGTTTTCGAGGTGAGTAATACGAAACGATGTGTGCGACATAGTTTTTGGATTTTTGTTGCTGTTGTTGTTCTTCTTCTTGTTGCTCGTGGTAAGTGGGCAGAGGAAAGGGAAAGTGGATTGAAGCGAGGTTTATGGTGGGGGAGATAAACGTGTATTTATGAAGTGGGTATATTTAATTGGAAACCATTGTAGTGCAGTTGATATAAGATATACATTGAATTTAATCTGAGTTAATCTGAGAAAGCTTTAGCAAGATTATTGTGAATAATGTGTTTTAAAATTAAGGCACACAGTAACTGCAACATCTCTCTCTAAAACTCGTACTCAAAACCCATGGAATATCAAACCAACTTGCCCTTACAATTATTCCGCCCACTATACATCCTTTGGAAGGATACCTTTGTTGCCGAAGGCCCCAGAATTTGGAAATCGCTTCCTCTTGAAATAAGAATGGCATCCAATCTTCGAGCATTTAAAAAACTAGTTTACCAGCATCTATTACTCGTAGAAGATAATATCTGACTAGATATTACCATAACAGTGATATCAAGAACAAATCTCGTCTAAGATGTTTCCCATGGTTTTTCCTTAGACCGCAATAGGGCGAATGCCGAGATTTTCACAGACGAGCAGCCATGGAACAACAACGCTTGTCAAGAGGACCCAGGATTGTTTTTTGATCTTCACTCACCTCTCTTCTTCTTACTTTTACTTTTTTTTTTTAATTTGTTTTATGTTATCTTCTATAGAATTTTTTATTTAAATTAATTTAAAGTGTTTGTGCACAACTATGCTACTTATTGTAATAAACAATGTACTTTTATTTAAGCCCGCGCTTAAGAGGATATTCTCCCAGAGCGTTAATAAATGATACTACAAACAAACAAATAAACATCTATATATCCTTCCCTACCAACGTTCCAGTACCCCAACCATCCGCACCTCACCCACCCTCAACGAAAAAAAAATCCCTCGCGCCATAACGCGCAGCAGCGAGCAACGCAAAAAACACAGCATCTCTCCCTATACCTATACACATCGCTACTGCCGCGTCAGCTCTTCACATCTCTTCTTCCCTTCCTCCTCTACACTAGCAACATCCCATGGCCACGCAGGCCACTCGGATGAGTCATCCGTCGGTCGGTCGGGTAAGCGCGTGTGTATCGCATCGCGCGCGCGGGCGCGCGGGGGTGCAAGTGAGCACGTACAACACGAAGGAGCGAACCCCTTCGACGAGCGTAGTGTCTGGAGTGCTACTGACGCGCGAATAATGCGAACTTCGTGTATATATAGTCAATGGTTTTTCGGGGGAGAGAGAGAGAGAAGGCGACATCCCCAGTGTTACGCGAGAGATGTTTTGGTGAAAGGTGAAGGTTTTAGGGGGAGGAGGGGAGAAGAGCGGGTAATGGGAGACTGGAGACGATGTAATTTGTTTGTTTTTTGAAGGAGGTAAAGGGTTGGTTGGTTGGTTGGTTGGTTGGTTGGTTGGTTGGTGGAGGAGATGTTTTTGAAATGAAAGTGTATGATGTGAAAGTTGTAGTAGACGTAATATGCTGTGGTATAGTAGGAAAGAATACTGCTGTGTAATATACGAGCACATTTTTTTTTTAATTATGAAGGCAGGAGTTGGCGCAGTAGTAGAGTCAAGAACTTGGGTTCATTATAATAGAACAATGTTTGATGAACTTAGCAAACGTGCTCTGATTTTTAATGGATTTTAAATTGACTTTTATGAAAAATCTTTTTGGGTTGTTCAAAGCTATGCTTATTCTGATGAACTTTGTCAAAATAATACATCGCTGGCGCGAACACAGCTGAGTCCCCGTAAGCCGCGCGACGACATACACATAATATACCCACTATAATTGTTTCCGACTTTAACGCGATGAATTTATATACTGACAGAAGAAATAAAAATGCGATTAGGAGCTCTATACTTCTGTATATTCTATGTATTTATACTTTGCTTTAGGTGTGCGTGTATACCATGTAATACGACGATACGTGATTAAGTTGATAAAACAGCTGATATTTTTTGGTAGGGCTATATATACGTATATAGATCGTCACTCACGATGCGCGCATATACAACTATGCGACGTGTGCATAAGTACGCATCTTATGTTATATCACTATTTATAAACTCTTGTACTCTTAAAAACTCGTGAAATCTCTCTAAAATTACTTTAAAAAAAAGTAAAAGTATGGGCAAGTAAGTATATCCGTTTCTCTCTCTCTCTCTCTCTTTTCCTTAGTCTCTCTTTTATTTTTAAACGTTTATTAAAGACAAGAAAGTTATGAAATCAATCAACAATTTTTTTTTTATACAATGATATAGAAATTTCAGTAGAATATTTGAAATTTCTCAATCATTGTAAAATTTTAAACATAATAATAATTAAGTGTATAGAATTTGCAATTTAGAATTGTACTACCCATGCTATATACATAGGTACATATAGTTAAGAAATTTTCATCATGCATACGTAATTAACCTAAACGGAGAAAAGTAGGCACCGTCAGGGAGCTTGCAAACGGACGAAAGGCGAACCGAGTGTTTGTTTAATATATTTGAAAACAATTATTATCCCTGAAAAGGGCTTTTTTTCTTGGGCTTTCAAAAATTTCGTTACGTAAAAGCGTCAGTATGTGTTCAATGAAGAACGAACCCCAAAGGATTATATATATGCCAAAAATTTATTTAAAGAAATAAATTGAATTATTATTTCTTTGCTGTCTTAACATCGGCTGCCTTTTTAAGGGCTTTCTTCGGTACAGCAGCTCTCTTAATTGGTTTCGGCGATTTTGGCTTAGTAGCCGCTGGTGCTTTGCCGATTTTTTTAGGTTTAGCTGGAGCAGGCGCTTTGGTCGTTATAGCAGGAGTCTTAATTTCAGCAACTGATTTTTTAGCGGCTGCTGGCTTCTTAACGGCTGCTGGTTTCTTAGTCGCGGTTACTGACTTCTTTGTAGCCGTTGGCTATTTCTTGTCGCCAGTAGTAGCTGCTTTCTTTGCTGCTACGGCTTTCTTTAGTCGCTGGCTTTTTCGCGCCAGTAGCTCCAGTATTCCTTACTCCAGCTGGTTTAGGCTTAGGTGTAGTAGGCTTCTTCTTCTTACCTTCGGATTTGACAACTGCAAGACGGAAGCGTCCGGAAGCAACAATACCCTTGGTCTGCACAATCGTCTTCTTCTCGATTGATGTCTTCAGATACTTCTTTATGTAGAAAGAAAGCTTCTCCACATCCACCATGTATCTGCCAGCCATGTACTTTTTGATTGCCTGAAACGACGATCCCTTTTTATCTTTAAGGGCTGCAATAGCTGAATCTACCATCTCGACGGTTGATGGATGACCACTTTTAGTCATAGCTGAAGGCCGTTTAATTGATGGTTTCTTAGCGCCCATCACGGTCTTCTTCAATGTTTTCTTAACTGGAGACACTGTCATGGTAGCCTCAGTTGCCGCGACGGTAGTATTTCGGAAATCATTTCGGAATCCGTATGAAAAAAGGTGTTATCTGGAAATCCGGGTGGAGAAGGCGTCATTTTGGAGTCCGGATGAAGAAGACGTCATTTCAGAATCCGTATGAAAAAGGCGTTATCTGGGAATCTGCATGAAAAAGGCGTCATTTCGGAATCCGTATGAAAGAAGCGTTATTTGGGAGTCCGAATGAAGAAAGCGTTATCTCACGAGCTAACTTTTACGAATCAGATTTAAGTTAGAGCACTGCCATAATTTTTCTTATTTAATTTTACGACCAAATTGTTACTTAACAAAATTCTTTTTTTATTTTTATAAATAATTTTATAAATAATTCAAAGATGTTTTAAAGTTATCAATAAATGATGTATGATTTTATTGCTGTCAACTTAAATCTGGTTCGTAAAAGTTCTTCCCGCGGATTCCAGATAGCCTTTTTCATACGGATTCCGAAATGATTTCCGAAATACTACCGGCGCGGCAACTGAGGCTACCATGAAAGTGTCTCCAGTTAAGAAAACATCGAAGAAGACCGTGATGGGCGCTAAGAAACCATCAATTAAACGGCCTTCAGCTATGACTAAAAGTGGTCATCCATCAACCGTCGAGATGGTAGATTCAGCTATTGCAGCCCTTAAAGATAAAAAGGGATCGTTGTTTCAGGCAATCAAAAAGTACATGGCTGGCAGATACATGGTGAATGTGGAGAAGCTTTCTTTCTACACAAAGAAGTATCTGAAGACAGCAATCGAGAAGAAGACGATTCTGCAGACCAAGGGTATTGGTGCTACCGGGCGCTTCCGTCTTGCAGTTGTCAAATCCAGATAACGCCTTTTTCATACGGATTCCGGAATGATTTCTGAAATGCTACCGTCGCGGCAACTGAGGCTACCATGACAGTGTCTCCAGTTAAGAAAACATCGAAGAAGACCGTGATGGGCGCTAAGAAACCATCAATTAAACGGCCTTCAGCTATGACTAAAAGTGGTCATCCATCAACCGTCGAGATGGTAGATTCAGCTATTGCAGCCCTTAAAGATAAAAAGGGATCGTCGTTTCAGGCAATCAAAAAGTACATGGCTGGCAGATACATGGTGGATGTGGAGAAGCTTTCTTTCTACACAAAGAAGTATCTGAAGACATCAATCGAGAAGAAGACGATTGTACAGACCAAGGGTATTGTTGCTTCCGGACGCTTCCGTCTTGCAGTTGTCAAATCCGAGGGTAAGAAGAAGAAGCCTACTACACCTAAGCCTAAACCAGCTGGAGTAAAGAAGACTGGAGCTACTGTCGCGAAAAAGCCAGCGACTAAAGAAACCCGTAGCAGCAAAGAAAGCAGCTACTACTGGCGACAAGAAAAAGCCAACAGCTACAAAGAAGTCAGTAACCGCGGCTAAGAAACCAACCGCCGCTAAGAAACCAGAAGCCGTTAAAAAGCCAACAGCCGCTAAAAAACCAGTTGCTGAAATGAAGACTCCTGCTAAAACCACCAAAGCGCCTGCTCCAGCTAAACCTAAAAAAATCGGCAAAGCACCAGCGGCTACTAAGCCAAAATCGCCGAAACCAATTAAGAGAGCTGCTGTACCGAAGAAAGCCCTTAAAAAGGCAGCCGATGTTAAGACAGCAAAGAAATAATAATTCAATTTATTTCATAAAACAAAATTTTTAGCACATATATAATCCTTTGGGGTTCATTCTTCATTGAACACATACTGACGCTTTTACGTAACGAAATTTTTGAAAACCCAAGAAAAAAAGCCCTTTTTAGGGATAATAATCATTTTCAAACATATTAAACAAAACAAGAGACAGAGGAAGAGAGAGAGAGAGAAACGGATATACTTACTCGCCCATACTTTTACTTTTTTTTTAAAAGTAATTTTAGAGAGATTTCACGAGTTTTTAAGAGTTCAAGAGTTTATAGATAGTGATATAATATAAGATGCGTACTTATGCATACGTCGCATAGTTGTATATACTCGCATCGTGAATGACGATCTATATACGTATATAGCCCTTGTTTACGAATGAAAGTATACGAAAATTTATTTTGTTAGGGTTATGCAACGAGAAGAAATAAATGGGGAAATTGAGACTTCGAGAGTCTTTGCAATCAACTCTACTCGAAAGTAAAAGTTGATTACAGAAAAGGTATGAACGTAAAATACGTTCAAATAAAATAGGCAAAATATAAAGTGTCTTATTCGCAAACAAGACAACAAAGTACAGGCAATGTAACTGTAGGCAATAAATGTAGGCAAAGTATCTGCAGTAAGGCAAAGACAAAAATTGATAGGGATAAAGTAATAAAAGAGGTGCATAAAGCACCCCGCGATTGGGTGCCGCAGGCCTCTATATGTATACTCATACGAGTAATTTTGATTGAAGGTTGCTCGTCCATGCTTGCCATCTGGCGGCTCGCTTGGATACTACAATCCCGAACAGCTCTACCAAAAAATATTAGCTGATTTGTGAACTTAATCAATCACCCTTTTTACACCTGCCCCAAATAAGATGCGTACATGGTATATACGCACACCTAAAGCAAACTATAGATATATAGAATATACAGAAGTATAGAGCTCCTAATCGCATTTTTATTTCTTCTGACAATATATGAATTCATCACGTTAAAGTCGGAAACAACGAGCTGCTATATTATGTACTCACGCTGGCGCGTGCGACGACGTGCACATAAACTATTGCAGACGGCGCGCATCGTGGCGTAGTGTAGCCCCTTTTTACGCTGTGTGTGTGTATATATATATGACCAAGTCTCTGTCAAATCGATAGGTCAAAAAATAGATTGTCTTGAAACTCTCAGAAAATATTCTGCTATTTATTCTGGATATCCCCAAATTTTTTTAGAATTTTTTGACCCATAGTTTTGAAGATATAATAGGTCAAAAACTGAATTTTGATGATTTTTCGCGACTTTACATATTGTGTTGCCGATTAAAATCATAATAAAATGGTTTCGAAAATTTATGCTTGTTCACGAGGATTGTGAGGGGCAATGACAAAAGTCACCAGATATATATCTAATTCTCAGAAAGTGTCGATAATTAAATAAAAAAACAGATGTAAGGGAAGGTCGAGCTATATGGATTTTGGCGATACTGGGAAAATGAGAAACTATGTTGAGCTGAAAATTTTGTAGTTAGAATGGCAAAAGTTGTAACAAATGTATCAGAAGTGGTAAAAACTGATACAGTCGAGTATAAGTAACTCTCTAAAATTATTTTTAAAAAAAAGTAAAAATATTCGCGAGTAAGTATATCCGTTTCTCATTCTCTCCCTCTGTCTCTCTTTTATTTTTAAACGTTTATTAAAGTCAAGAAAGTTATGAAATCAATCAACAAATTGTCGAGTATTTAAAACTCAGCCAAATTTTCGCTGATTTTCGCTGATTTTCTGCTATATACGCATACTTACACTGATAGAAAAATGTGGGGAAAAATTCCCATGTTTTCTAGTAATTTGGCAATATCAACGAAAAGTACAAATTTTTCCCTTAGAAAAATGGTAATTTTTACTGTTTTTCTAGTAATTTTTACCATGTTTCCATGTAAAAATTTGTACTTTTCGTTGATATTGCTAAAGTACCAGAAAACATGGGAATTTTTCCGAACCGCACAAAAAATGTTATCCATTATATAATTAAAACAGTGACAGGTAATTTTACTCACGGCTCAATCATATTATATCTCGTATTACTGCAACATATAGGCAGATGGAGCCTATAGTAGACGAGCGAAATTTCTCAACCTCGAAATTTAATACTTCGAAATTCACGGTAGCCCAGTCTCATCACAAAGAACAGTTGCCCTTCGGCTTTTACAATCAAAGTTAATACATACAAATTTCCATTCCTCTTCGTACAACTACGCCTGTTTTCAACAAAACCCACCCACGTACCGGAAACCAATAACCAGCATCCAACCCAAACAACAGCTTGAAACGAAAAAAAAAAAAAACCAATTACGTCTTCTCCAACAACACACAACCATCAACGTTTTGTTCTCTTCAGCTTCGAAAATTAAATTTTCTCCCCTACTCATTTAGCAAAACGGGAGCCAAACTGATACTACAGCAGTAGCGTTTATATATATATATATATATAGTATATATATATATATATATATATATCCTCATCTTAAGATTACTCCGTTCCTTCACCGCAGATCCTGCATGCTGTGCTCTCAGGAGGAGATTGTTTATGCCGCATTACTTTCGCTCGAAACTCCCATATATATATACGTGCACACGTACTTTCTTAAGCGTTACGCTCAAAGAGAGAGAGAGAGATATTGCCAGAGCGTATGACGTCACAGGAGAGTCAATATTTCTCTCGAGCATTAATACTCCCCCTTCTCCTCCCCCTTCACCGGAACGGGAAAATTCTGGCTGGAGCAGCAGCAGCAGCAGCAGCAGCGGGGGAGAGATATCTTCTTGGCAACGGGCGTCTAATAACCGGTTTATGGACGGGCACTGCTCGATGTCGATTCCTATGAAAATTTGATGGCCGAGCAACGAGGCCAGACAACAGCGAGTATGAGTGAGTGAGCTATAGTATGTACGAGAGACGTAGACGATTGTCTGCTTCTACCACTGGGGGAGTTTATATGACCGCAAGCGCGGCAATTTTCGGTAACGGGATCGCACGGATGCTGCAAGACTAAGTGGCTTCTTTTTTAAATTTATCATTGATGATGAATTTGATGGTGAATATAGAGGAAGGTTGGAAAAGCGGAGGATATAAATGTATGTTTTTATTTTGAAGGAAGTAATATTGAGGAAACCTTTGGCGATATAGAAGTTAATATGTATATTTATGTATATGGTTAAGTTTCTATATATGCTTCTTATATTGACTTTGTCGGATTCGTATACATACAGCGGCTTCATTTAGAGAAATGGAATACCGCCAGTATCTTCGCAGTGAAATACCTCCTTGGAACAGCATATCAAGAGCTTCTCTTTTGAAAACGCTTTACGACTCTTAATATATTTGAAAATATAAAGTCGTAGTTTTCGAATATAGAAATACCAGTTTCCCTTGATATATATCAAGTTTCCCATAAACATTCCCCAACTGATAACCTTCGCTATATACACCAATGTACCATCGATCAATCCTATCTCACCTACCCTGCGCTTAGGAAAACCCTTTATATATAATTTACAACTCAAACTCATCTTTCTCTCTCTCTCTACTGCAGCTTCCCCAAACCTAAACAAATTCTAAACTCTCTCAGCTATTTACGGTCGCGTAAAAAGCTTTATCATCGTACGCGAGCCAAGGTATTTACCTCTCGTCTATACCAACATACACACACACATACATTGCGAAATTCCTCGTCGTCGCTTCCGCGCCAAACAAATATCCATTCGCTCGCTCTCTTCTCTGGGTTCCGTTTTAACCTCCGCCTCCTCCTCTGCGTAATAAATTTTTCGTGTGGCAGTGGCGGCGATTCGCAAGATTTGTTTTACGAGCTGGAAAATCGAGGAGCGGATTATTCGAACGGTGCTGCAGTCGCGGTGCGATTTGTTTTTCACGAAGTTTTTAACGGTTCGGGGTTCCGGGTCGATGTGGTAATGGTAGGATGCGATGGGTCTAATCGGTCGTGATCGATGAGAACGGCGGTGAGTTCTTGGTTTTAGGGAAGGGCTAATTAAGAGAATAGATATGGATGTTTTTATCGCGTATAGTTGGAAAGGTGACGAGTGCTGTTAATTTGTCTGAAAGGAAAATTTATCTTTTGCAGGCGATTGAATAAGTTTTCAGATTTTATGACGGTGATTCGGTTGACAAATATACACCGATGATAGCGGATATATGGTAGATATGGGTTGTTAGATTTTTCACTCATGACAAATTTTACTTTTACTTGGTTAAGTTACAGTGTACTCACTATAGTTTAAGGTGTATTAAAAATTTTACAGCGGTCGAATCGAACCTCGGGCTTCTACTATTTTCAGTAGGACAAGTTAATTTTCAAAAGCCATTTTTCATACGCTTTAAACGAACGTCTGTCACGGAATTAACTTTCTATAAACGTCACGTAAATACTCTCTACGTACCTCTTTGCCAATAAATAACACTCCCCGGCAGTAATTTTAATCGTTTTTCCAATAATTTTAATTAACAATTGTTCGAAAGCTTCTCTCACTCTCTCTCTCTCGTCGTCTGTGACAAACTATCGGACACCGCGTATATATAATAGCTATCAACGACGACGCAATGAAGTTATACACGTGCTCCATTGTTTTTCGTTACCTTCGTAGTCATAAAGTAACGAAAAAGTGGGACGCAACCAAAGAGAGAATGTTTACGAAGTTAACCACAGTAAAGTACCGATGTACAAACCAAATTTATAGTATATATCCATGCATGTATGCGCGTCATCATCATTCAATTATTAACAAATGCACAAGCAAATTGGGTCGTCCGTATACGCAGTAGCTCCGTAAATTTCATCTGCATCGTACCGGAAAACTTCGAAACTCCAGAACCAGCATCCACGACCTCCGCAGCTCCTATACATACCATTCGTTCCACGTGTCACCACGTGAAAGAGATAGATAGAGAGCAAATCTTTCGACAAGTCAACAACGACGACGACGGCGACTTATCCGATTCACCGAACTTTTCCATCAGTATCGTCGTCTGGTATAACAAGTAGGTCGTCGAATCGATTACCATCGTCGTCGTCGCCAAGCGTGTAATTCATCGCGGACATCGCGCGAACCGTTCAGGATTAACAGCCACGGTCACCACAAGTCAATAAAGTCACCAACCCTATAGCACAAGTGTGTACCACAATTCGGAAGCGAGAACCGTGTTTGCGCCAACTTTGCCGTCGCGCGTTGCGTCGTGTGGGTGAATAATGTTTGGTCGTAAAATGTTCCGTGGTCTTGGGCTAGAGAGAGAGTGAGAGGAAGTTTCGCGGAGTTACCATAGGGAAAGGGTTATGGTGTGGAGAGAGAGAGAGTTTCGCGGTTACACGGAGAGAAGGTTCTTTGATTGCGTGACCTTTGAGAAGGGGGGAAGTTAGGAGAGGACGAGGAATCGTGATGGCGCATTGATTGTTGGTTGAGGGAGAGATAGTTATGGTAAGGGTCTTAATTTTGAATGTGCTGCTCCTGCTGTAGTGAGTTGTTAATGACAATGGGGATGGTAACGAGCAGACTTTGAACGACAACTTCAACATTACAAAGATGAAGAACAAGAAGGAGATGAAGAAACGAAAAGGAAAAGTTTCGAGACAAAACATTTCCAGAAGCTTTCTTTGGTTCTCAAGAAACTTCCTTGATTTTCTCGTCTTCCTGTGTTCTCGGTACTACGTGCTATTAATACTTCATATTTATTAAAAACATCCATTGTCTCTTTACGCTTGAAATCACCAAACCTACATTTTATCTCCTGATTTTAATATACAACCTTTACCGGCGTTCACCATCACCGCACCTTTATATACTGCATATCAATCACCTATAAAACATCTCTCTGGCTCTTTCTTCACCTAATTACCTTCTGACCCGGAAGCTCCGCATCGTTTCTCCCTCCACAAAAATGGAAAAAAAATCTCAACTGCCGCACAACTTCTTCAAAGAAATTCGATCCTCCATCAACGCTCACGTTCTCGATCGATCTCGACACATGATGTGTGTGTTTGTGTCGCGTCTTAATAAGAAAGACCACAGGGCAGCTTCGGCTCTCGCGTTACCAATTGACTGCAGGTGCCGTCGCACACGTGGGATTCCCGAATCCACCACTCACTTATATAGTAGTAGTAATCCGATCGTCTTGCGTTTCTGTATACGCGTTCGAGTATATACATAGGTATAGCAAAGCTATTCTACACCACTGCACCAAAAGCCATCCCGAAAATTGCCAAATATTTGCTATTCAATTTCATCCTTTTTCTTTGTGAACGTTGGTATATTAAGAAGAAGAAGAAGAAGGTAGCCGCTTTACTTTGGTTAATGAAAGCCGAGAGAGTGAGAGAGAACTTAAAATATACGTCCCTTTCTAAATTCCGAGGCTAATTGCGCGCCTCGCAGAAAGTCGCCGCCGTACAGCAATCAAGGTAGAATGACAATCGGCCGGAATTAAGTCTTTTTTTTTTCATGCAGCAGCGCCGATACTCTCTCACGGTTTTCATTGTATATACCACACGGCGTATCTAGAAGAGAGCGAAAGAGAACCGCGAAGTTCCGTGCGCGGTAAACGGAGGCGCATGCCGCGGTATATATATCGTGCGCGTGATCCGCGTCACGCGATCTAATGCATTAGCTTTTTATCGGGATATATAGGGAGAGGGGAAGATTTTTTTTCGGGCTCAATTATACCGAGTGTATGCGCGATTGTAGAAGCGCGCGATTATTAAATGAATTAGGTATGTGTTTGATGTATGTGTGTGGTTCTCGGTTAATTATGGGAAGGGAATGTTGAAGGTTTATGTTTTTGTGTATTTTTTTTAGTTAGACTTTATATTGTGTATACGGAATGATGAAGGTATTTATCTTTTGGGATGCGTTAATATAACGACAGATTGATTTAAGGATTAAATACGGCGAAGGGTATATTTTTTAAACCAAATGTAAAATTAATCGAAGAATAAGTATTATAAATAGTTCAAAGCTTTTTTGATTATATTTTAGAAGCTACTTAACATTCAAGATTAAGATACCACGTATCACTATTAAAATGACAGCATTTAAGAACCAAAACAACATAATCTCTACGTTTTTCCATTTTTATTAATATCGACCAAGCATGTTAATATACTTTTAAATAACTACAGATAAAATCACAAAACCAACACAACCCACATCTCATAATCTTCGACTCGAGACGCACCCTTCAACAGATACCAACTATGAAAACTTCTCAGAACCTATCACCACCACTGCCATACTGCGCATGCTACCTCCAACAACATCCTTTCAAATGCAAATCTAATCCATTTACTTCCGCAAGACATAGACAGAGAACGAACGAGAGTAGCTGCCTCCTCCTCCTCGACTCTCAACCACTCGCTATAGAGATTCGTTACACAAACAGCGCGATAAAATACTAGCCGGACCGGAAACCGAGCGAATCGCGATACGCGCGCGTTATACTCGTCGCGTGTGTGTGCCTACTCGTGAACGTTGGAAACGCGATATTCTGTGTGAAAAAATGAAAGCACACGTGCATTGATTTTTGAGAAAAATGGAGGATAAAGAAGAGATCGTTTTCTGGATTAAAGCGATTCGTCATCCTTCAAGGTGATAATGATAAAACGCATCAATGGAGATAGACGTGTACTGATAAGGATGCGTGATGGTCACTAAAGGAAAAACCCGTTGCCTACTGATATATACATGTATATAAGAGTTTGGTAAAAAGGGTGTATATATATGCATGTACGCGTTGCATAACCGTATATACCACTTTTTTTTACAATTCTACTCAAAGGACCAAGAGTGACCGAACAAACGCGTGTAATACGCGCGTGTATATGTTAACTTACGTAAGGAGATCGGCATTAGCGATCCGTCACACAGCGTGTAATGAAAAGTCGTCGCGTGGTAAGTAACGATAATCTTAATCGTATGAGTACGCGTGTCGGACAAAAAACGCATTACCGAAAAAGAAAGGTTACGGCAGTAGATATACGATTTTTTATCACCACAGCGTAGTGTAATTAAACAATATATTACGCGGGCACATGCGCACGTGCGCGCGTTAATCTCGTCGTTGCACTTTCTGCTTATAAATATATATATGGGATATAGAATCGTCGAAGAGGGACTGAGGTAATTGATTCTTAACGACCACGAGGCGTGGATTGTGTAACTTGCGCGTAAATTGAATATATATGTATAGATATATCTGTATAAAAAAAGAGGAGGTAGACTATATAGACATTTGCGTTGGGCTTCTCGATTTTCACTCGGAGGGTTTTAATAAAACACGAATTGCGATGTTATACGAGTGGTTTGTGTTATATATATAGGGAACACCGGAGACGAAAGAGAGCGTCTCGAATCTTTATTGCGCTTTTCGGTCCGGAAGCAATATAGCCGGGTAGAGAGAGAGACAATGGAAGAGGACCGAGCGAGCGACGAAGTGTAAAAGCGTAATTGCTGAATCGAGGAAAGAGTTGTGTTGTGTCGTTGTATATATTGGCGCGCGCGCGCGCTTTTTCCTTAGTTTCGTTATGGTTTGACGTGCGGAGAGGAGGGAAATCAACAGCAGAGTTTAAAAGCGTTGAACTGGAAATTATAAAAGGGTTTTTACGTGAGAAGTGGTGGTGCATATATATATATATATATATAGCTACTGTTGTGTAAGTAGAGTGTTACGAGGATAATACGGTGAGAAGCGTATTTGGGATTGAATTGGAAATTCGTGTTGTTGATGGAGATAGAAAAGTGTGAATTTTCTATAACGACTTGTTAATTTATTCGGATATAATAACAAGTGCCTCGATGATTTGATGTGTTAACGATGTACATGGTTCTAGTTCAAAAGTTAATTGAAATTTTCGTTGCTGAATATCCAATCGAAACATATGATTAATTATTGGGACTATCTCTGTTCAACTGTAATTATAAATCATATTCTATATTCGTTACATCATGCCCGTTAGGCACCGAATTAGGCAACTTCGTTTAAATAAAAATCATTATGATTTACATCTATATTTATATTGAATCCCCTCTCTTTCTCTCCGTATAAAAATAAATTTCCACCAATTAGGTATCGCGTGTATATACCTTTACACACAACAATCCATCCATCACTCCCACTATACGTTATATAAACCCAAAACCACAAATTTCATCATACCTTTCAATCGCATTTTCTCTCGCATAAACATAAGCACAACGCCCTCCTTAAAATCAATCGAACAGCCCTTCCACAAGAATCTCACCTTCACTCTCTCACAGACGAGTATAGTTCAAGTTCAATGTCACAGCATATCACAGCCGTGCAAAAAAAAAAGAAAGAAACCCCCTTTATGCTTCTCTCGCAAGCGATCGATGTCATTTCACGCGCGCGCGTGCGACATCGCTTCGACGCCTGCGGCGGATACTCATTTGAATAAACTCGCAAGCCTCGTTACATACAAGACAATTCCGGTTCTTTTATATATCTACCTACGTACGTACACTCACTTTCCTCTCTTTCTTTCTCTCGCCCCAGCTTTGTTTATGATTTACACCGGGGTCGAATTAATTAAGCGGATCGAATCGCTACGTAATTGGACGCGTTTGACGGTCAATTTTACGAGGCCTTTTCGTATACCAGCCGCCACCGCCGTTGCATATATATGCGGGAAAGTAACGAGAAGAGCGAGGAGAGAGAAAAAACTGGGCCAGTTTCCGGATCGAATTACACGTAGATATATATATATATATATGTGCGGTCACCTCTCACTTTCTTTTTGTCGTCGTCGAGTGGAGCGCGCGTCGCTTTGATGGATAATTCGGGGTTATTTATTTATTAATATCGCACGCAGAGTACGGGTTATATATATTTCTTTTCTTTTCTTTTATTATATATATATATATATATACATGTAGATCGAGAGTGTGGAGAGTATTGTCACCGTACGACTGCGGCTATTAAAGTTCACTTTCTAGGCCGCCGAATGTAATTCAGAGTATTGTCTCCCGAGTGAAAGAGAGATATAGAGGTAATTTTGTGAATTGAATGTAGGAAAATTGCGGGGAATATAAAAGGTATAGTATATAGGATATACATCGCGGTGGTGAGGAGTGGAAATGCGTGCGTGATTGCTATCATAGTTCTGTAATTGCGCGGCGTGCGGAGGGGAAATTATATACTCACAGAGAGCGGCGGAACTGTGGAACCGATTTGATAATGAAAGTGTAAAATTGTGTGTGACACACGTACGTACCTGTAACAGAGAATAGAGAAATGTTTTGTTATTATAATGTTTATATATGTATTTTAATTTATGTGATCGTATGATGTAAAAAACTTTTTACGCTATAAAATAATTATTTGTATACGGGTAGTTTTAAAGAGTATGATCGCGTATAATATATTTAAAAGATATAACGTGGCTATCAATCAATATATATAAAAACTGATATCAATATAATAATAAATAATAAAATTACCAAAATTTTCCCAAACCCAACACTAAAATTATGTTTACATCTCCCACACACAATTACCATCCTATCATTTAACTCTAAAACAAGTCTTTGTATCTAGGTCACACACGAAAAACTCTTTCATCCGGGCGCGCACGTATCTATAGTACAACCGCACACCAATCCTCTAATCTCCTTCAACCCACACGTTAGCTCTCGCTCTCTAGCATCCTCTCTGCAATTTTCCCTATTTAATAAAAGAAATTAACGTGTTTTCACCGCGAGCGACAAGTAGTCAAGAGACTTTCCTTTCGCACGCGACACACAGACATACACGCGCGCGTGCGACTCATCCCAAAGTTGACGCAGAAGAAGGTAAAAGTGGACCGTCATCCATCAACACACATATGCACACACGCATATATATATATATATTATACGTGAATTAAATTCGCGACGTACGCTATATATATATATATATACGCGTGTTATTATTTACGATTCCACATCGTCTAAGTCACCGCTCTGCCGTCGTCTTATCGCTGGCCGTTTTCGCAATTACGATTAATCATCGTTGCTGCTGCTGCCGCGAGAGAGAGAGAGAACGTAGCGGAGACAGGGTCGTTAAGAGCTTTTTTGAATTTAATTACTTTTTGCGCGCACGAGCCACACAACTTTCCGTTTCTTTATGGGAGAGTGAGAGAGGAGCTCGTGCGTATGGATTTATGCGTGGATTTTCTGCGATGCGTATGTATGTGTACATGTGTATAGTGCCAGGATTTGAGAAAAGATAGGATGAATTACGAGTGTTTTTCTGGTAGTTATATGCGTATATATGTGCGTTTGGTTTATGCTCGATTGATTTCGGTTTCAAGGTTTTTATATATATGTGCGTGTGAGCGCAAAAGAGTAATCGTAGGCGGTTTCTCAGTGTTATTTACAAAAGAATGTTTGCGTTATGGATGATAATGCGTGAGAAAGTTATCGTTTCGAGGGTAAAACCGAGGAGGCGTGTTGACTAAACAAGGCGATATGTATGGTAAATTTCTAATTCGACTGGTTTCTCAGATGTTGTATTAGCAATATTCTATAACTAATGGTACTACTATGCATGTTACTTCAACTATTAATAAAATCTATATCCGTACCTTTTCACTATTATATATTATAAAGAAAAAATAAAAGACAATCCATAATCTATAAACCGCACACAAGTCACTTACCCACCCACATGCGTATTATCACACGTATATACATATATATAACACACGTTCTTTCTCTCCGAAAATCGGAAACCCATCAATAATTCACGCCCCAACGAACTTTCGCTAAGCTCAATCTATACTACAATTCACCGATAGAAAAACACCACCGCTATACCACTACTACAAACCTATTACACTGCCTACACTGCCTGTATGCAGTGTACCACCTTCGACCTTCTCTCTCTCTCTCTTGGCGTCTCAACTTTTCTCTTTCTTGCACGCCTTCGCGTGTCTATTCGTATATATATAACGCAGCTATCGTCGTTGCACTGGAGGCGAAAGCCGTTTGCTCGGTGCTATAAGGTTCAAGTGTCACCAGAGGCGGCGGTAGCATGCAAAACGGTGTGGCTGCTGCTGCTGCGAGTGTGTTTAAAGGAAAGCGAGACGACGACAACGCGCGCGTGAGCACATATATATACGTGGGAGAGAGAGAGAGAGAGAGAGAGAAGAACCTTGTTTTGGAGAGGTTAAAAATACCGAAATGGGTTAAGCGCGCGAGTTGGTGCGGCGAGTGTGCGGATTTTAAAGGATTTTTTTTTGATAGAACGGAAAGAAAGTGAGAGAGAGGTAGAAGTAGGGTAAGTGAGGGGGAAGAGATTTTTGTTTTTGGGATCTTTTTTTTGGGGAAGAGGTAGAATGAAAAAGGGGGCGACGAGGAGAGTTGGAGAATAGGTATTGGATTTTTTTCGAAATTAGAGCTCTAGGGTAGGATACAGTGGCGAGATGATCCAATATTGTTTTCGTAATTGGAAGTTTCAGTGAGCAAAGGGGAGTTGATGGGTTTTTACGTATAGATATATCTAGCTTTTAATTGTCAATTTTCAGTTCGGATTAAACGGGCAATTTTGCCAATCCGAAAAAGCAGAGTTGTTTGAATAGAACACGGTAAATGATAAATTAATATTTTGTGATTGTTTAAAGCCGTTTATTCATATATGATCCAAATTTTCAACGTCAGCTCTTAAATGAGAATAATAATTTGAAGATAAACTTTAAGGTATTGTACATGATTATATCAGAAAAATGAAAAAATTACATCTAGTTAGGTTTTTGTTTGTAAGTGAAGCAAATCATCCACGCTGTCAGACGTAACCTTAATCAACGATTAACACAAGTCGCATCAACCCATCCAAACCACCCACCATACATACATACATATATACACAAACCATTTCATTCCTATTCACTCCACAACCCCTTTCACTTTTTTCCTCTCTCACTTCTCAGCTCGCAACATTTCTCTCTCAACCTTTCCCTCTCCCCTTCCAAAAAAAAAAACGCCCACCTCACCACAGCCATATATACACCCTTTTGCTCACAAAAACCCCGCAGCCACCTCTTTTCCTAAAACACACAAGTCGCCGCCGCCGTTGCTGCCGCAGCTCTGCAGACTCGCACTTTCACAGTTCCGCAGTGCAGCGCTATGTATATATATATATATACCGCGTACCTCAAACAAACTCGAAGCGACCATTTCGCGCTCTTTCGATTCCCGCAACGTTCTCTCGCGTATACATATACGTATGTGTGTAGATATCAAAGACCGCGTGTAAAGAAGAGTGAACGAGAGAGGAAAAAAAAATGCGAGCGAAAGGGTCGTTGGCCTCGTGTAGATTGATTCCTACGTGTGTGTATAGGGGAACGCGAGAGAGAGTGAGAGAGTGAACGACGAACGAAGCGTCTCATATCCGCGTCGGCTGGCTGGATTATCCCGCTGATGCAGGAGGGTGTAGGTAGAGTCGTAAAGGGGGGGATACACCGTGAACGTAGGGTGTAAGGGTGCGTGCGAGAGTATAAAGGTGCGGGGGATGATATTAATGGGTATAATATGCTATAGGTGTACGTCGAATCCGCAGAGATCGAGACAAGGAGTGGGAGAAGGATATGCTGTAGGTATAATGATTTTGTTAGGGTTAAAGATGTGTTTTGGTATGAAAAAATTAGTGAGTGGTAGGTAGTGAAATAAGCTTTTATAGGTGATATGTATATGGGTATTTTGTAGTGAGTTCTGTGAGGGTAGTTTTTTTCGCTTTCAAAATGGATTATAGTGTAAATAGTTATAACCATTTATGTTGTTTGGTATGTGAGAAATACCTTTTAGTATATCTGTGAGAGATTAATTAGTTTTTACACAAATACATAAATTCGTGCCGTCACTAAAGCTCTGTTACGTATACCATGATATTTACTATACACCAATCCAACAACATATCACATTCTAAATACCCCGAGGCTTACGTTTATATTTTATGAATGCATAACGATAAACATACCTATAGTAAAAAGGATGTAAAATACATTTAGAAGACCATGTTCACGAGCTTTCCTATTAAATTAATCTCCAAACGGTTTTGAATTTCATAATCAAGCTCTATATATGCGTTTAATTAAATTTATTTCTCTTTTAAACTTTCATTGCATCCATATACGTATCTAGTTTTCCGTAAAATTCATCCGAAAATATCATTCGAACGTTAGCGCAATTAACCCACATTCGTCTCATCCAAACGTTCGTTAAAAAAAAATTTTATACATTTCAACCAACTTTTCCGCTACATTTTCCACTTTGAAGTTGCAATTAACAACTAAAGCCCTTTATATAATCGTAAACGTTCGCGTACATACACGAGCAAGCTCAAAGCTAAATCCGCGTGTATCAAAGGTTTCGTTAAAAATGTCAAATAAAATTTCTCTCTCCCTCTCTCTCTCTCTCTCTTCCTATATAAAAATTATTCAATGTATTTATATACACTCGAAAAGAAAAGGCAGAGAAAGTGCGTATCAAACAAAACCCTCTTTATCATCGTATATAGCGTCCGAGTGGATTGATTCCTAACCACAACAGGAGTTACATTCATTACATGCGCTTATATACCACACAATAACCCATAACTCAAGAGAGGTCTGACGTACACATAAACCTTTACTGTTAACGCACGCGTGATATAATACACACCTATTCCGTCGAAGGGAAAGTGAATTTTCCAACGTAAACGTCTCTATATACATATACACACACGCATATATCTCTCACTACACTAATAACCATATCAACGCAGATCTCTCACAAAATTTGCTAATTTCGCAATTCACACGGTTGCATCTACAGGAAGAGCCTTTTCGATCGTGTAACGAGCTCTTTTACCCTTTTTTTCTCTCGTACACAAGGGCGAGCTGAACAAGAAAAAAAAGGAGAGCGCGCGCGCAAGCGTTATAGTCGTCGTTATCTGTACGGAGTATCGACGCGTGTCTCTTTCTCTGTATGTGTAAGGCCTTTGTTTTGAGAGAAGAATGGAAGCATAAATAATTTCGGCAGTACAGAGAGAGAGAGAGAGAGTGTAGCTTTCGAGGAGACGAACGGTCGTCGTGCTACAGCAACGGTGTGCGCTGCGAGGTCGAAGATGTTGGGAGATTTCGCTGTGTGAGGGTGAAATTGAAATATGGTTATACATTGGAGGATGAAGATGGGGTAGATTTTTTATCGAACGGTTACGTCAAGAGGTGGTCCGTGTGATTTAACTTTGTATGCGGGTTTTTATAGTATGACCGATATTTTTCTCCGAATACTTATGGTGTATGATATTATCAAATATTTGCTGCTGTATCTTAGTTGTTTTTGAAATTTCAGATTAGAAACAGATTTATTTTAGCATATATATAGACAAATAATAAAATCCTTCCGAATATATGTTTTTAACATAAAATATTTTTAAATATACTATTCGAAACTTTACACTTCTCGCAACGATATATATATACCGCAAAGTATAACATTTCTCACAATCGATCTTATCTCCGCCTACATAAATACACACATACCTCGGCACATTACCCCCGCGACCCTATATACACATATATACTCATCTCCAACTCTAACATCCAAGAAAATTCACCAACTCCGGTCCTCTTTCTTCTTCATCATCTTCTTCTTCTTCTTCTTTTACAAAACCTCGTCGCACTGCCAAACCCCTTTCGCGTCTAACGACCCCGCGTGCTGTGCCCAAGCACCCTCTAGAGAGAGAAAGAGAGAGAGAGAGAGAGAGAGAGACGACGACACTACCGCGGCATACTGCGGAGTTGGAAAGAAGCCCGGGTAGGCTATACGCCCGCGCTCGGGGACGATTTAACGTCCGAGCACTGCTACGGACAGCGACGCGCGCGCGCGCGAACGCTTTTGTTCCCATTGTGGAACCCGAAAGGGGTGTGTGTATATATATATGAAGGATGATAGTTATATTTACTTCCGGTTATGGAGGCTGGAATTGACAGTGAGGAAGTGTGAGAGGACAGGGTGGATTGGGTTTGGAGGTGTGATACGAAGGTTATTGTGATGTGGTGATGATGGTGGTGGTTATTGGGTAGTAAGCGAGGTTTGGGAGAGGATTATAGGGGAGTTTAGGGTTAATTAATATTTTAATGAGAGGATGTTTTATAGCTACTTAAACGTTTTATATAGCACCGCAATGGTGACGTATTTAGGTTCCTGTCGGTTTCACGGTTTCTATATGAGATAGATTTACATTAGTATAAAACACCACCAATTAAACTTTTCAGCGTTCCGTATATTCCATCTCTCAATCAAATTTACCAACGAATTTCGAAGCACTCATACACTCAAATTATATAATTTACCATTCCAGTAAACGAGGTACCAACAAAATCAATTTGCAAAACTACTCCACTTAAAAGATCCGAATTCCGAAACCAACTCCTATATACCTATACACGCACATACGAAACAAAAAAACATACATTTCGGTCCACCCTTCCGATCAACATCGCTTTCACCGTTGCTCGACGCACGGTTCAAGGGCTAAAAGGTGTGCGTGCGCGTGACGCAAGCGTGATGTTTCGAAAGAGAGAGACGCGCGTCGTGTTGCGGCCTGCTTTGTTATTTCGTGAGTGATGAGTAACCGGTGGGAGAGAAAGAGAGGATATTAGGAGGAGAGGGCGGAGATATGCGGGTTTACGGGATGTGGAAAGTTGTTGGCGTTTTTTTTTTTAATTTGAAGCGACCGCGGTAGATCGTAAATAGCAGGTTGTGGTTGGGGAATTGTGATTTAGAATTTGGGTGTATGACGTATATATATCCACGTGGATCTTGAACAAAGTTTGAATAATTTGTGTACTGAAGCGGTAGAGTGTAGTTGAAATTTTCATATTAGGACAGTACTTAGATTAATTTATTATTTCAATTTGTTATTAAATAGACTAAATATTTATAACTATATACGATGCATATCTTTGCTATAAATATATTACTAAAAGAGGTTTAAGATTAAACTGCATAGACGAAATTTTCTTCACACTTCAAAAAAGAAAAAACGATTTCAATCTTTTATATATATATATAAAATCTATAAATCCGCTAAGCTGTTCACAACTTTCGCTATACGAAAATTTCCGGCCGACTTCACAATGAAATAACGTCATCATTCATATTCCACGTCCGTGCGCGCTCGCCACATATCGACTCGATATTCCAAATTCAATGAAATATTAATCTTCCCTCCTTGCTTTTAGTATACGAACCTTTCAACTACACGCGTACGCAAAAACGAGCCTCTCTTATAATACACGTACGCGTGGAGGCGTACAAAAAAAGGTCACTTAGAAGAATATACCCGGTATATTTTTGGACACCTTTTTAGCTACTGCTGCTACTGCTGCTGCTGCTTTTTTGCTGCCGAGTGCACAAGCTGCTGAAAGAAGAAGAAGAAGAAGCAACGGCTCTTTTCACGCTTTTCTCCTCGCATAAAGAATACAAAGGTTGGTGTATGCGCGCGCGTGAAAAAGTGAAAATTAACGAGGCGCCCACGTATATAGCAGTATTTTAGCCAACGGCGCATTTACGTATATATATAAGCGTTTAATTTTCCATTTTGCGCGAGGAGGGCAAACGAGAGGAAGCATCGATCATCGTGTTGTATATAGGATCCTTTGGATTTTGTTTAGACTGCAGCGCGAATAATTGCACCGTTGTATGGAGGATTTTGGGGGGAGAGATAAATAAACAGACGGAGACGAGCAAATATTGCCGGCGCTTTTCATATAATTGGGCCACGCGTGTGTGTGTGTGTGTAGGTCTGTATTATGGGGTAAAATGTCGTAAGAGGGTGGAGCTAATTTGGCGACGGCGTAAGAGGGTATATAGAGTGTTTTATTTTAATTAGGAGTAATGGATCGGCTGATATAAATTTAACGGCTGTTTGAATTGTGAAGTGCAATTGATACTGTATATTGTGTGAAAGTTTGGAATGACCGGCTGTATATTTGTTTGTGTGGACGTGTGTCCGTGCGCTATTGTTGAGATACACATATATAAAAGTAAATAGAGGCATAATTAATATTATCGAGAACTGGCGCGTACGATATATTTATGTTGTTTTCAGAGCACGTAAAAATATACAATCGGTTGATATAAAGTGAATTTTTCAGTCATACGTATAATGTATAAATAAATATAATATTATTATTCTGATTTGCAGTAAGAATTACGCAGGTCGAGCCGCACAAGCGGTTATATTTATCAAACGATTTATTCTTTTGTATTATTTAATAAAATGAAATCACGGAAATACTTGGATCTCTCGTACAGGCGGCTTGTGTTTCTGTTTATTTTTTCTTGTCAGCTCCTGTTATTATTTAGTAAGCTGTTGAAATATTTTCGAGCGTCGCGCTCTCTTTACCGTGACATTCTTCGGAAACAAGAATAACGATGTACATAGCGACGTGGAAAGAAGTTTGTAGGAAAGTGTGCTTATAACTTTTGCACGAGAGAAACTTTCGTAACTCATTTTCAAAATGCAAAAAGGGGGAATTGCAAATGAGCGAAGAATCTCATATTGGTATATAGAGAAAAGGGAAGAACTATATGAGAATATTGATATCGTTGAAGAGCAATACAATTTTATAAACGAAATGTTTTTATTGCTTTGTTTTGTTAAATAATGGTAGTATTTTCACGTTGATTAAATAATAATGTAGGAGGAGTATTTATTTATATAGAACGTGGTTTGATTATCATTCCGTGCTGCTGCATTATTTATATTATAACATTATCAGATATACGAATACTTACAAGGAGCGCGATTTCGATGAAACTTTGAGGAAATGCTCTTCATTAAAAATAAAATACATGTGTTTCAGGATTTCAGCTAATGGGTTTTCAGTCGGGACTTACGGGGTGTAATATCTGATATATTGAAACATCAAGTACTTTATCAAAGCAAAATAACTCTTAAAATAAGATGTTCACCATAATGGCAATTCTATACCAATAGGAAGCCGAGATGAAATCCTATTTGCGAAACATTTATGCAGATATCAAATTGTCTTCAAAATATTTACAATAATTCAAAATTTAAAATATTTTTTTCTAACAAAAGGATTTTATCTCAGCTTTCTATTATTGAGAATTATTTTGGTTTGAGATTTTTCCCATCCTAAGCTAATCAGACTCTGTCTCAACCAACCACCCATCAACAAAATCTCTGAAACCCAAGTATTTTAATTTTTAACAAAAAACATTTCCCCACAGTTTCATCAAAATCTCGAGCTCCTGGAGTTCTCGTGGTCTCCTTCTGAGAAAACAAAAACAATATACATATTAGCAATCAATACAATAGCGTATACCATTTATCATTCACAGTACAATACTTTTTCCCTCGCATTACACCCCAAATCACTCGGTTCCTCTCAACCTACCGCATATACTTAAATTAATTAACTCACCACACAACAAATCTCGACTACAAATCCACGCTCACATACCAATACACATAACCTAGCGCATCATCAATCGTATAACCCATAACCATTGTTGTGTGTTTCTGCACAACCGATTACACACCCCGTTCATTAATAAATCATCGGCCTTATCTCTCGCAGTCGCCTCCTTCCTCTTAAAATTCCGCACCCAACCACGTATAATCCTACGAAACTCTCATTCCGGCCGAATTCTCGAGTCAGCTGTTCGAGTGTGACTCATACACTGCGGCGTAAAGCGATCCTATCCAAACAGCGCCGGCGCCCGCGAGTAAAAATAGAAAAGCTCGTATGTGTATATACATGCGTCTCCTACCACTACTACGACGGAGATAGAAATCGCGCTTAGAAAAGCACCAGACGACGATGTGCGTGTTATATATACTTATATATATATAAGCGCAGAGGGTTTTTGCGCGCGGCGGGTGTGTGCGTGTGACGTAAGAATGGTATTGTATGGAAACGAAGTACTACTTTATATTTCGTGGTTATTGGAGCGGGATTTATGAGGTAATTGTGTGAATTTGCGATAAGAGATTTGGGGAGCGACGATGTGGGTATAAAAGCTTTGTTAATTGTATGCGGCTGTCTTTTACTTTTTATCGTGACACTTAATTAAAAGAAAGTAGAATTATATATGAATGTCAACGTGTTCATTTGAGGTATTTATTCGGACGACGACTTTTTTTTTATGTAATGGATATTTCGCAAAACTGCAATTACAAGTATACATAGTAGTTTTTGTGAAAGCGACACTGGTTTATGGGGATTTTGGGGTTCGCGTATAAGTTACTGCGGATTGGCAATCCATTAATGTGTCAACGATGAAACATTACCGTGGTTTGTGTTTTAAGCCAGGCGCACGACAGATTTAACGAGTTTCGAAAATTTTTGCATTATCAATATTTTAAGATGACTTTTGGAGAAGACTTTTATTATAGGTTCCGTCAAGATGTGCTATAATTAATTTTTATATTATGGGGTTGAACAAAAATCGCTGCCAAAACATTGGCATTAGCTTCCGTAAATTAATGTATTTATTAGTATGTGTTTGGACATAAGGATAGTTACATTTATATATGTATAGATTAGAATATTGAAATATTTAAAACTATATAATATTTACAGTCAGCAGTTAAACATTTATTTATGAGTTATAAACTTAAAAAATCACGTTTTTGTAACAAAATAAAAGAACCATGATAGCTCATGTAAAATTTTTTTTTGGAAAAATATAGATATTATTATGATCTTTTAACTGCTATCAGTCCGACTTAAATACTCCAAGACTATTACAAAAGAAATGCAAAACACGCTTTTTTAATAATCGAAAATTCAACAAAAAAAAACCTTAAAAAATGAACTCTGTTCAATAGAAATCAATCGAGTAGATCCTAAGATGAAGCGGTATACTTTTATTACGCAGTTTTCTCTAGATGGTAGTAGAAATCTCACGGAAATATGTTCATAAAACCAATAATTTAAATACTCTACAACTGTGAATCTTTTTAATCAAGTAATGATTAACAGCTATTTCATTACACTTATTAAAAAGACAAAAAAATATAAAATAATAATAAATATACCTAAATAGATACGACAACATTGATATTAGTGTTCAAACAAACCTTCTAACACATAACTTCATCCACGCATCCAAAATCACCACCTCGCCTCACTTGACGACCTCCCCATAAATATAACCACACCATTACACACGCACACCCATAGTCACTTTAATTCAATGCACCTCCAGTTCGCACTCGCCACCGAAAAAAACTACCATCGATATATAATAACGAGCCCACACTTATACTTCCGACACATAATTACCTCCCAAAACCCCAAACCTCTACGTATACCTATATATACATTATCCACAAGACGACAAAAAAGAGTCACTCGCTCGCTCGTTCGTTCGTTCGCGCACGCGATTTTCTCAGTTCCCTTTCGACACGCTCTCCCGGCTGACCTGGAAACTGACCCGTGCGAGAAGAGAGAGAGAGAGAGAGATCCCGTTACTTACTTACTCCCGCGGCTCTCTTCATTGTCCGCGCAACGGCAGCAGCAGCAGCAGCCGCAACAACGACCGAAGTATCTATCAATTTCCCCTCTCTCTCTCTCTTTCTCTCTCAGCAGCAGTGGCTTCCGTTGCGTGCCGCAGCACTTTCGATTGATTTATCGAGTGCGCGAGGGGGGGGGGGGGCGAAGGAGGGTGTATATCTCGCTTTGAGAAGTGATTTATTAGTGGAGTGCGTTTTTTAGAAAGTCGCCGCCGTTGCTACGCTGCTGGTGGGATAATAAAGTTTCCAGTGAGAGAACGGGGTGTGATAAGAGAGGTAGAAGAGGGTGTATACATTGATATATATACATATATTTTTATAAGAAACGCTCGTGCATTGTTGTTTATATATGCGGGTTGGTACGATATGGTTATACATTCGTGATTATAGTCTATATAGATGAAATTAGCATTAGCGAGAATGATATTTGAACCGCGAATCATACCGAACCTTTGCTATAGGTCGCACTCTAAAACAGCAAGGGACATTTTCGCGATATTTCCCCCGCATTAATTGCATTGTCGTTCCAATCAGTGACCAGACCAACTACATGAACATCGCGACGCCGCTGTGCACCCACGCGATCTGAATTCCCTCCCTGTCCATTGATTCCGGTGCGAATGAAGTTCGACGATCATCAGGGTCGACGCGACACAATAACCAACGATCCCGTGCTAATTGAATTACACTTGGCCACGCGCGCGCGAACCAAGTTATAAATAACGTCGAGTAAACCCGCTATACTACATGTAATAATCGAATGTATTATTGTTATATCTATATATACGATGTATATGAGTTATATCGAGCGAATTTCACGTAAACGTGAATTTATATAATAAAATTCGTACGCGTGAAAGATAGAGACGGCAGTTATCAATCAGTTTGTAACCGAAACCCGAGAGGAACCATGGACCCGTTGGTACATATAAAAACGTGGAGATGAGTC
This sequence comes from Torymus tubicola, assembly GCA_035583055.1. Classification (NCBI taxonomy): domain Eukaryota; kingdom Metazoa; phylum Arthropoda; class Insecta; order Hymenoptera; family Torymidae; genus Torymus; species Torymus tubicola. The sequence goes on from JAWWEQ010002820.1 coordinate 59,816, forward strand.
ACACACTTGTCTGATATGCATATATATATATATATATATATATATATATATATATATATATATATATGTATATATATGAAACAATCCGCTAC